>JAMKCH010001358.1:0-110052 GCA_023653785.1 Ophioderma brevispina
TTAGCAAATAAGAGGCTTATCCACTCTTTATTTCCCGTTGAATTTGATTAACGTAAGTGGTATAATCTTCATAATTGAAAGCAGTATACCCTTTTTTCATTTGAAGTCTCATTTTATCACGCCTATGAATTTTATCTAGGATACAGGATGGTCATCCACGGTTCCCGTAAAAGATTTTTATACGGATAGTACGCTAGGGGCGACAACATCAAGAATACCGGCAATAACATTTTAAAATGTGACCATGCATCAACAACACATCGTTAATCCAAAACAGATGACCGTCGCAGTACTTATAGCAGTTAGAAAAAACCTTGGCATCATATGTTTCATCATGGTATCTAATAGAAGCAATTGTTTATGAGAGCATGGGACACCGAACAGACTTTCCTCGTGCATTACACAAGGAAATGGGTCACTGAGAACAATGGTAACACCCACCACTTTGACAGACCAAGCTGTTGGAATTAATAATGATATGATCAATGATGCTCGCGGAGGTATAAGTGACACGAGTGGGTTGATCGATTCCCTGCTTAAACCTGCACAAGAAAGTAATTTAAGGTAGGGTTATACAATGAGATAGGATTAATATCAAATACCACTATACATATATTAGTGTCCCCTAATATATAAGTTTCCTGTGAAAAGCAAATTTTTTGAAGAACGGAATCAAATTTATCAAGAAATTCTTTGAATTAAGTTTGGGATCTTTATATAGTCCCCAACTAGAGTTGGTTTGTTTGGGTAGCAAGAGGTCACACCACACGGCCTCAAAATCATCAATAATGAGATCAATCCGTGGGTTATACGCAATATCAGCTCTTATATACATGCAGACCCCGCCACCTTGCGATTGCGATCACGGGCGCAAGATTGAGTAGCCTTCAATCAGAATTTCAGATCAGTTACCGACGAATCCGCCACGATTCGGAGATCGATATACTGCAGCTTTGAACAGTTAGCGATAAGTCTAATTTCTGACAGTTTGGTGGGCATAATGATCTGGTATTAAGATGAATGAAATGTAAACCTCTACGTTAAAACAGTCAAGGAGTTTGGGATCATATGAGGAAGGGCAGTTTTGAGTAGCAACTGGTTCTGAGCTACTATTATAGAATGCAACTTATCAAGGATCGAGATCAGCATTAGCAAAGGTAAGCTATGTTTACTGAGCATTTGTCACAGATAAATGAAATTTCGGCATTGAGCTTTTAACTAGTTTGTTTGTAGGCTTAATAGATATACCTGCACAGCGACTATGTGTCCATTGGTCACAATTTTCACAAGCGGATGGCTTTGCTGCGAGAGGTAATACCGCTACTGCAAGTCACACAGGGAAACTTAGATGGACGTCGTTTACTAGAGGTTTTGAGTACGTAAACCACCAACATTCTTAGGTGGACCAGGATTAGGAGACTATATCCCCACTTTTCAGTAGTTCTCCTCATGAAAACATTTGTAACATTGTCCGAATGGGGCGAGGCTGCTGTCGGTACTAAAACTTGCGACAAAGAGCTTTGCGAGTAATGTGGTTACTTCTGTTAAACACTGACATGAAAATGTAGATCAGTGAATGAACAAAAGTGAGCTCTCATGAGTAAGCTCGGTTTCAGAAACTGGATTATGAGCCCGTTGGTCAAGATGTACAATGAAAAAAGCGACAATGAGGCCACGTTTTCTTCCCGGTCGCCATATGCCAAATAGACTATACGTACTCCGTAACGAGATGCCGAACAAACTGTCGAATTCGGAACCCAACACACAATGTCCGAGTTTCGCACGACGAATGGATGAAAAACAGTCCTTAAAAGAGCCCAAAAGAGCTGAATTAGTCAATTAAAGCTTTCCTCCAAAGATCAACGCGTACTGTAGATGATACTATTGTACAAATGCGTTCAATAATAAATAAATCGAGGACAAAAAATGGTCTTGGAAAAAAGGCAGAGAGAGAAAAAGAAAGTTTCTCGCTCACAGGGCATCTCAGTTAACGAAAATCACCTTTACGAAAACAAGAGTATAGACCAGTTGTGATTGGGATACCAACAAATGATACGGGGAAAATAACTTGAATACGGGAAAATAAATTTGCATACAGTATGAATGTTGCCGGAGACCGTTGCTGTGTGTACAACCCCAGGAGAGGGTTAAAGCTTACTATGGGGGTAAATGTTTTTACTGCTCTAAATCTAATGGTAATAAGCTTTAAATAGTCATTAGGTAACCAGGAGTAAAAAAAAAAACTCAATGGAAAATAGGATAAAGGTCATTTGTTATTCAAGAAAAGGTCAAGGTTGGTAATCCCTTTTAAAAAAAAATTAAAAAAAAAATTTACTGATACTGATTTAAAATATGTCTTTTATTTTGCATCGGGGTTGGTTTCAATTTAATAGGGAGGGGGTATAATGTCCCCGTCCTCATAGAGTCCTACATGGAAATTTTTGTTACCCCTTTCCATTAAACAAGAAAGATGCCGAAAGTGCAAAAGCATTTAATATTTGGAATCACTTTTCATTAAACATTAAAATATTTTTACAAAAGAAAGAATTGGGTGTATGCAAGGGTTGACCACTCTTGAATAATAAAAAAACCAAATGACCTTAGCCTAAAGGACGGGAAGGAAGGAAGGTATTAAAGTTTAACCAAACATCAACACAAACATGTGCATGTATGTCACACCATGATTTATACATACAAAGATTAAAAAAAATTCATTCACAGAACCATTTAGTACAATTAATTTGACCTAACAATATTACATCTAAAAAGTGATGATTATACAGTCAAAAGTGTTTGAAGATCGACTTACTTTAGGAAACACAACCTTGCTGGTTGCACATTTGCAAAAAGAGCATTCATGTTTGGCTCATAGTTAAATGATATTTGTCGGAAATGAGCAATAATCAGCCACTCAATTAGGGCCTTGCTCACGTGAAAAATGTTGTTACAAGGAAGACATTCGGGCATTTGTTCGCCCTAAGGAAGGATGCATGAGGTCATGTAAGGTATGACCAGCGAGCCAGGGTATGACCAATGTCATCCTCCGTTTCTCAAGAATTGGTAGTTTGATTGGCAACATTGGTTGAATAAAGTTGTAGTGTGTTGTCGGGGAAATGTATCACAATGTCTGCCATTGTGTTGCAGTACTTTTTGAAATGGGTTTTTTTTGAGATCAGTGTTATTGGTAATTTTACAGTTTGTTCCATTCATGTTCAAAGCACCTTTTTGCCAGTGCATTCCGCTTGTCGTTGCCTCTGAACCTACGGCTTGGTATCAAAGGCCAGGACAGTGGTTTCATTGCTTTGGGAACTTCCCTGGAGTAGTACATTTCAAGCAAATTCGACAATACAAGGAGGTGGTCTAATTTGTTGCTATTTAATGCAGTTAGACTAGACAATGAATCTGTGTGCAGATGATGAAGTCCTCATGAGGGGTTTGCAAGACAATGTCAAAAGGACATTTTTAGGGAAGGTAACTCTGCAGTTAATTGTGCATTATTCGGGACCTAATTTGTCTGTGTTACCACACCACGTAGCAGCTGCCACAAAAATTGGTTTTTGATCCTTGGAGCCATCTGTATAGATGGGGATGTGTTGTGGGTATTTATCTCTGAAGTCCCAGAATCTTGTCTGATAAGGAGAGGGTCTGTAGAGCCCTTCTTCAAGGATCTCAAGGGACAAATTATTTCTGTTTTTTATTTACCAAGGTGGTGTTCGAGGTATTTTGTGTAAAAATGCATTACTCATTTGGTTATCACATACTGGTGTTGCAATATTTCTCTTTATAGAAAGCAAGATTTTATTGCTTAGTTTACTAGATGAAAATGTGGAATCGTGATCTAAATGCTTTTGTAATAGATGAGATTTATCAGGATGCTTGTTAGTTTCAGTGCATATTGAAGGGATTAGTTTTCCATCTGAGCTGGAGTGGGGTGGTTCATAGCTTCCACATACATACTTTGCTAGGGGATGTACGGAAAGACACCCAGACAAAGTCTCAAGTGCTGGTCTGTATTGGAATTAGGTTCTTAAGTCTGACTGAGTGCAGAACTGGAAAAAACTCATGCACCCTAGTCCAGTTGGATCGGACCAGGGGCCCTTATATAGGCGAAGCCATGGACGTCGATCTGCACCCCATCCATTTTGAGCCAACTTAAGGAGGTTCAGAGAGCTGTGACTTTTTACGAGGATAGTCGATGTGAGCTTTAAAATTAAACTTGCTTGGTCAAAGATTATCCCTAAGAATTTGGTTTGTTGCACTACGGATATGGGGTTATACCATTCCAATTTTTTTAATTCAGGATCAGGTGTATGTTAAGCTCGTTTGTGACAAAAGTGCATGCCAAACGGTTTTATGTCTAGAACAACCGGAAGCCATTTATCAGCCCATGCTTGTATTTGATTTAAAAAACTTGCAAAACGATGTTCGATCGCCTCATACTATAAGAGGAGCAAGTAATGAGAAGTCGTCGACAAAATAACGATGCTCGATCCCCGGTTTAACCGCTTTAGTGATGCTGTTAATTTTCATGCTGAACAAAGGCACGGGGGACAAGATACTGCCCTGTGGGACCACCCAATTTCCAGTGATCATGAAGGCTCATAGTTTCAAGCCAAGGACGAAAACACGGAATGGGCCGATGAGCAAGGACAGTTGAATGAAGATAGGCATGGTTGCCCCTTAGACCTGCATTATGAAGTCTTCATGATACCATATTTCAGTGGTGTCCATAGGCCTTTTTCAAGGTCGAAGACCGAGACAACATGATTTCCTTTAACAAGGCCATCACGAATTAGCACGAGGTCCAAACGAACAAGATGATCTATGGTACGACGTCCCACCATGACGAAAGCCACTCTGAATTTTGATTTATAACCCATTTTTCTCCAAGACCCAGACCAGACGAGTCATTTATCATTTATCCCCTAGTTTTAAATACAAACTGTCAAGGATATGGGACGATAATTGGTGGGATTCGTAGCATCTTTCCATGGTAGGAATAGGAATAATCGTGGCTTCTCGCAACGATCAGGGAAAACCACCAGTTTTCCTCATATTGTATGTAAACCATGTCTAACAAAACAAGCAAGGATCATTTGGGAGAATGTGTTTTAGGAGTTGGTAGTGGATATCATCTGGTCCTGTTGCAGCATGTATGTGGGCATTTATCAAGCGAATTCTGTGGAACCTCTGTGATTGTAAAGGGACTATTGTAGTCCTCTTGTTGTTCGATCAAAAATTTAGTTCTGGTTTTTGCTTTAGCTTTGCATGCTGAAAATTAGGTGGATAGTGCGTACTGATGAGTTCTTTTGAAAGTCATCAGCTAACAGTTGGCAATATCATCCTTTCTGACATTTGCTCCCATGGTTTGGTTAAGTGCGGAAACGTGGTGGCCAAAGACTTACCACTTAGTTTGCGCACAATTTCCAAGTTGTTACAGATGTTCTTGGTTTAGTTGGGACACATTGTATTCCAGGATTCGCGTTTATTCTTTTGATAATTTTCGGTCGAGCTCGAGCCTGTCTGATTGGTGAGGTTGTGTGGTGTTGGACGGTTTTTTTGTTTAAATTGTATTAGGCCTGTTTCGATCCTTAGTTGCTTTTTTGCATTTCCTCATTGACACTTAGATTATGTTTTTTTTGTGGGTTTTCAATATGATTTGGGAACGGTTTTCGTAGCTACTTCAGACAATTGTCGGCATGAAAGATGCAAGAGGGTCATTTATATTTTCAAATTCCTTCTGATGGAAAATTTAAACAAAGACGGCGAAACTCGACCCAATCAGCTTTATGGATCTTCCACTTGGGAGTTTGCTCATCCGGGCAAGGCTGATAGTATCAATAAAAATTGGGAAGTGGTCACTTCCACAGAGGGTCCTCATGACAACCACATGACCCCCCAAATAAAATCAACAAATATCAGGAGTACAAACTGACACAAATCAATTGCTGTAAGTGAACCAGTAGCAGGATGAATGATATGTAGGCGAACCATCATTCAACAGACAAAGATCAAAATTTCCCGAAATAGGTTCCATAATCCTACCCCTTTGATTCATCCCCAAATGCCACTACAAAGATCATCACTATCCAGGAAATCATTATAAATTAAAATCACCCAAAGAAAGATAGGGGGAAGCAAGTTGTCAAACAAGATTGTCATCTCATCTTGGTTAATTTATGACTTGGAGGGATATAGAAGACAAACAGTCACATTTCGATGAAGTGTAACTTTCGGCTACTGTTGGAGGTTAGTATCAGGTTATATGTTCATGAGGCGCTTCTCTGTGAACGAGGATGGACGAACTCCTAAGGTCTCTCTGTTGGGACCTGGGCAGGTTTGATCTGTAAGCATCCCATAATTTAATGTAAAGTTACTCGAGTCAAGCCGTCGTTGTCTTGTAAACATAGAGTGTAGGATTGGGCTAGATATAGAATTTTATTCTTTTAGTGCGAAATTTGGTTTAATACATCTTAACAGTTCCAAGGAAAAATTATGTCTTGGTATACATTATTTTGCTTTGATTTAACAGTGAAATATCACGTTGTCATTTTTACTTCTTGGGGTAAATTGTGGGGATGATGGAGTTCCAATCTCACATATCTCCTCACTGGAGAGTGCACCATATCTATTAAAAAGTTGAATAGGATCCTTGGATCTTTTGTTGTCGATTCGTTTTTGGTTTTGATTTGTTTTGTATGTTAACGTTTTGTATGTTGGGTTGCTTTTGGCATTTTTTATCATTCCTTTCAGTGGATCTACTTTGACGATGCTAGTTTTTGGGACAGGTCGATGCGTCTTCTATAGACAAAAACTACGGCTTCGGTTGGATTTAGTTGTTGTGGAAGTTGTGGTGAAGGTTGGTTGTGGTTGCTGTTTTGTTTGCAACACTCTTGTTGCTGGTATTCTTTACATTCTGTTTTGTTGCATGATAAAAACAAGCTGGGGTTCGGCTGGGGTTTCCATCGGCCAAACCAAGTCAGTCTGTGTTGATGCGTTGTGGTTTATAGTTTTTGGTTGCCGATTAACAACGGTGGCCATAACATGGGTCTGGCATGCTGTGATTGGTAGAAGTCTTAGATTGTTGCTCTGCATTATTGCACATTTATTTTCTTTTTGAATTTCTTTTTCTGCGATCCATTTTTTGAGCAAATTTTTGAGGTTGGCTAGGAATGGTTGCCATTGCCAGTTGCGTTGACCACATCGGGCAAACCTCCTTGCAATCAGAGCATTATGATCCTCATTTTCCGCAGTTACGCACGCATCGGCCTCTTTTACAGTTTGTTTTGAAGTGTCCGTAGCGTTGGCACTTAAAGCACCGATCGGGTTTGAGTTAGACTTCACTTCACCTGCAAAATATCCAACCTTCAAGAGGATGGAAGGCTCGGCTGTTTTGAAGGTTGACGATGAAGGTTCCATTGTTTCTTTACTCCATCTCGGGTAACCTTTAGCCTAAAAATGTGCTGACAATGAACTGTATTAGTTAGGAGTTCGTAGTAAACAAAGTCTAAATCAGGTTTTGTCCCCGCAACAGGGGTGGCCTGGATTCACCGCACATTCGTAGCAATCGCACTTACTCCTTCCTTCCATTTAACCGATTCAATGCATCCTCCATCCTCAAACAACCCTCCTACTCTCCTCCTCCACTGTTCCTCCATTTGTCCTCTTTGGTCGGCCCCCTCTTCATCCAAACCACCCCACCTCAAACTCAAAAAGCCCTTCCTTTTAAAACATGCTCCTCATCCTTCCTGCAGCACGTGCACATACTCATATTACACTTTCGCCTTCGCCAGTCGGTCAGCGCCTCTTCACAACCCAACATCGATCAAATCCTCATTCTTCTACTATCCATGCCAAATTTCACACCACACATGCTCTCACCAGTGCTCTCTCTCCCCTTCTCAAAATCCCCATTCATTTTCACTCAGACACAGATCTCAACTCCCCAGACAAGAATCACTGATATCACACAACTCCTATACACCATCCCGTTTAATCGTCAAAGGAAATCTTCTCCAAGTAACAACTCTCACCAAATTCTCTAAACTTCACCCACACTACCTTACTCGGGCTGTCACAGCCGCCTCACATCCCCACAACCAGCACTAATCCTGTCACCTAGGTATGTGAACTATTCATGTTTACACTCATCACAAAACTTCCCCTCCTCCCCCACTTCCCCAAACTCCCTTCTTGCCAATCTTCCCACACACAAAGTTCCTTGCCAAACTTGGGGTAACTCTCTTCATCTTGTGCATCTCACATGAACCATTTCCAACATTTCTAAAACCACACTGAATTTGCCCTCACCCCTCTTTCCACATATTCCACATGGGTCAACCTTACTCACTAACACCGCCCCCCCTCCCCACTCACCACCACTTTAGTCTTCCCAAGGTTCTTCAGGCCCTTACTGGCTTTCAGCTATGCTTGTCCTAACCTTGCTGATGGAAACATTTACTGTATTCCCAATCATGGTTAAGAGTTAGGGCAAGGTTTCTTTGTTATGTCTTCAAAGAGACCACCATACATACTATGTCAAATGATGGTCAAGTACAACTTTATGCTTTTAGGAAAACAATTCAAGTAGTTATTCCAAATTAGAAGAATTCAAGAACCACTATACACACCTTTGTAAGCAGTCTGGGAAGTATTTGATTGTGTAGAGATGTAACTGAGGTGATAAGGCTATCTAATGATTGAATCATCTACAGTAATGTTGCTGGCTGCTGATAGCGGCTGACTACCACTTATAGCCTCATTTGCATCCATGTAAGCTTTAGACTTCTTTTTACCTAATAAATTTAAATGGAAAAGTTTGACATGCATTTTCCTAAAGGTCCGATGCTTACAACATGCCCTCTGAAGCAATGCACAGATGTCCGTGATCAATTAAAAACATATAGTATTGAGCCTACTGAAAGAGTGGATAATGTAAAAAGCAGCGGAATATTACTACTATGGGTCATAATTTCTTGGAACAAACGCGGCGTTGATCATTGCGTGTGCTGGTCTACATGCTTTTAACACGTTGGTGTGCCTTTTTGGTGGGGAAGTTCTAAACTGTCCAAGAATTATGAGCCAGAGTATAGATCTTTATCTGCAATGTGAGTATGACCAAAACTGCAGACACACACATATGCCTGTGTTGAATGCGATGAGAGCCGATAATGAATCAAGCAGCTTGGTGTCAGGATTGAAAGGCATCTTGCCTTGTGGAAGCTGATGATTCACAATGAGAGAGCCCATTGATCGGGCCCAAGATGCATGATTGGGAACAGGTTCATCATGATGAGTAGTTCTTATTTTTCGATGCCATGTTCACTTACTCACAAGTAAATTTTCGACAACCAGGTTGTCTTTATCAACACTGAGTGGAAAGTGATTTGATTCAGCAACTTTGCAGATGTCTTTTCTGCAGTGGTCTTAAAGGGATATAATGGCATAAAAAAATTGACATGAAAGGCACCCTTACTGAAATCACTTCCATGAGCTTGAAAACAAATTTTGGATGGTTTGACATTCTGTAAAAACAGGAAGATTCCAGGGGGGAGGTGGCAGTGTGTGGCAAACTTCTGGAACAGAAAGCAACCCGGTGTTCATATCCCCGATCAGAATTTACAGTGTATCTAGAACAGTTTTGGCGACACAATTCAAAAGCATTCAGCCTGGGATTCAGGCATTTGTACTTTAGTTGTCTTTGTTATAAGATATTGATCTGGCAAGTGAAAGATGGATGTAGCTGGGCTTAGCACATATACAATAGCAATGGTCTGTGAGCTGAATGACAACATGCTTTTCAAGTTTGGTAAATGCTGCGCAGTAATGTCAGCAGTGTGCAACGCCGCGGTTTACCCGCAAAGGGGAACTACTTTTCATGCCTGCCGCGCCTAAAAAAAGGCCGCCGAGGGTTGCCCCAAATGGGCTACTTTTCATAGTCCCAAGGCGCGGGCACCGGCGCTGGCCACCCGCGGGTATCCGTTATCCCTATGACATTATGGATTCGAGCTCCAAGAAAGTTTTAAAAGGTCCGAATTGATAAGCGCTTCTTTCTTCTGTAAATGCTTTTACCTGAATTCACTAAGGGGGGTGTACTCGGTACCGCTCGGGTCTGACAACAATAGTAAACAAACTCTCAACTTCATCCCATGATCTGGTGCTTGGTAAGCCTTGGCTCCTTACACGACGGGGGGAGTAGGTGCCTCACTCAGGTATAACAAAACAAATAATTTCAAACAAAAAGTGAACCGTCATGGGTGGTACACGTGAGAGGGCATTAACCTTACTAAGCTGAGGATGTGCTCCTTACAACATACCCGACGGGAGTCGGCGCTCCTCAGTATAACAGCAATAATTACCGAACAAAAAGTGACCGTCATGGGTGGGACAATGTTCAAGGGTAGGCTCACTGGGGTGAAACGCGGAGAGGGCAATTAACCCTGTTAGGATGTAGTAAAAAGGACCACTACGCACGCATCCTTTTTCTTCTGTGGGCGAATAATCAAATGATTTGGGTAAATTTCATTTAAGTGCCGCGGGTTTCAGGACTATAAAACTGAACATTTCTTGACATGTATTCGTCATTGTTTTTCGTAAAAATAGCGCCCTCACATAAAAAGCAATTAACAACTAAATATAAATAAATAATTGTTAAAAATGCAATCAGACTAAAGGCATTTTTTCGTAAAAATCGCCCTCAACAGGCCCGCCGCTTACGAAAGTGAAAAATTGGGCAACTTTTTGGGCCATTTGCCGCGCCGTGGCGCGGTCCTTTGCCGCGGTGGTAGGCAAATAGTGGGTTTGGCAACACTGAATGTCAGCATCCTTGTTCAGAAATTGCCGACAAACTGACACCCCCCCCAACCCCCACCCGGGACTCTTTCTATTTTTTACAGAATGTAAACTCCAAATTGTTTTCAAACTCGTGAAATTTTCAGTAAGGTCCCTTTTCATTAGTCAATTTGTTCATATGGCCATTGATAGTACCTTTAAGTGTTGCAAGTTTGGTTTGTCTCTGGTGATCTTCTTGGTCTTTGCACCAGAAACTAATCAAAAATGGTGAGACAGTTTTGACAATTGTCCCTCCATATCTATTCAATGTGGGTACTTTTTTTTTTTTCTATAGTTTTTTTTGATTGACCCCAGCGTAATATACCTCACTTGTTCCGGCCATGACGCTCTGCCATCACCCCCATCCAATGATGTACTTCTTGGCAACACAACATGGTTAGGAATGCAGACTTGTATTAATGCACTTTTCTGCCTTTCTCTACTGTAACCACTGTTTTTTTTCCCACTTCCTCACTGCCTTCATTTCTGTGTTCATCTAATCGGGAGCCAAAATTTCCTTCCCGTTTTGGTTTTTGCAATTATCTAGTTCACAATGAAGCCCCATACACTTTCCTTCCGCAAAACTGTGCATCCAAAAAGACAACGTGATCCAATCAATAGGCGCACACCTACGTCTACTATGAAACCCCTTGCATTATTAATAGTTTACCCTTGCCTTTTGCTTGAGCCTTTACCTCCTTTTCTTCTTTCTCCTCCATGAAAGCTTTGTATTTGACAGGGTATGCTGATGGGCTAAATGTTTCCTTTCTATGTATTGTAAAATTTGAGTCGTCATCAACCCATTCCACTTCTGAAATAAGCAAATTAACACAATATTTAGACTAGTTATGGTAATTGCAAAGGTTGGTTTTGAGTGCACATCCTTGCTTGCCTATTAACCCCTGGACACTACTATGATACATCTGTCTGATTGGCTCATTACAGGACACATTCATGAGATAGCTCTCTGTGTACAATCAATAGTGCTTCTATATCTGTGTAGGCAATACACCATTCTTACATAATCCTGCCTGCTCATTACTGATTTTGGAATGATATTAGCTTCCAATTAGGCCACTTAAAAAAATATTAGCTAAGCCGACAGACGGCATGTCATGCTGGTGGGTATGGATTACGAGAGATATAAAGAACTATTTTGAGTTGGTACTCATAAGGTATCCTCATGTGGTCCTGAATGATCCAATCAACAGATTGTTAGGACTAAAACAAAAACAAAAAACAACCCCCCCCCAAAAAAAAAAAAACAGAAAAAAAAAGAAGTTTTTGGTTTTCAGTCACCCATCTGCACATTTTGATTTTGGAGGCCATTTACTGCATTTTGCTTTTTATTATTTGATTTACAGTACTGAAAAATTTGGCAGACAAAATGATTCAGAGATGACATTTCATTTTTTAACAAAACAAAGTGATCCCAAATCGATATTTTCTTTTATAAACAGTTGACATTCATATGATTGCAGATGTTTTGAACTTGTCCATTTAGCCAATTTGAGCCTTTCTGGTGAAAATCCTTACAAAATTGAAAAAACGACACCTCGATGCCAAATTGCTGAGTGAAAGTGGTTACTCCTTGCCAAACAAAGTATAGTTTGTAATCATAATGAAATGTTGTGTACTAAATTTCATTCTTACCAGCGCACACCAATTTAAGGGAACGCCGGACAAAATTTGTTTTCACATTTTATTGACAAACTTTTTGACCATCTCCCTGCCTTCCGTACTTTGGTTACCTAAGTCACGAGGGGAGGCGTTGGTAGATCATTGCGCAATTCCGACCTTCTCTCCATTGCCTATGACACGTACTCAGAGGTATTTGCGAAAAGCCCCATCCCATATGGTTAAGTTGTGGAATGCAGAGATCTCCCAGGCTTGACATGCATTTAAACCCTAGGCTTGAAATAGTTGGAGGAATTATTTTTCATTTTTAAGGCAGTTATAATAGATTCCAATTGATGTAGAGTTGTCCCGTCGGAGTTTGGACTTCGTCCATACTCAAAATAGGGGATAGAAATAGCCAGAAAAATCTTGATTTCTTCCTCGCAACACAAAAGAGATCGGATTGGAAGAAACTAGCCAACTACAAATAAAAGTTATGTTTGTCCAGGTGGAGGATGTGGGGGGAGTAGTTAGGGTCATTAGAGAATAAAGACAGGATTTCGCTCTTTGTTGGTATCTAATATCGGCTCTATTTTGATAGGCAGGTCCAATATTTTGAGTGGTGACAGTCGCGATACGCTGTCCACCACTAATTTTTGCTAATTAAAATATTGCATTCATTTAAAATATCAAATATTCGTATTGCCATAACACAAACTCCGGGTCACCAACATAACCCCGGGCAACATAATTGATCTTGTTGACACGTCCTTTTAAATGTAGTTCCGGAGTGTTATTTGTTGAAACGCCGCGCATCTAATGAATATTCATAGCGCGTAATACGCGGTCGCTGTCATCTATCACACTGTCAAATATCGGCGGATGATAGACACCTAAAACCAATAGAATTTCGCGATTTTTCAACAACCACGCCCACTAAAAATAAGAATACTTTGTATTTTATACTATGTGCTGCATGGTGTGTCTACCCACCCCAGAATTGATTTAAACATTGCCTACCAACAACATATCATAAATTTTAGAAGAGTTCAGTCACCTGTTTGTTAAATCAGAACTTTTATCTTCACTATTCATAAAATCACTTTCACCCTCATTTCACTGAAACTATTCCTGTATGTAGTTTGCGCTTTCTTTGAACATTCTAGGGTTTATAGCTTGTGACTATTGATTGGACTGTGAATGGCCCAACCGCTCACAGGATGCTATCAATGGCTATCGCCACTTATACCACAAATACAGGGACTAAAGTTTTTATATACGCATTCCCTCAATTCATACCTCCACCCACAAAAAAATAGAGCATTCCCTATCAAATGGGATCTAGATAGATAAGTTGTGGTTTTAGGATGGTAACTAATGCGAATTTTATGCTTGTATGTTGTGTATTGGTTAGTATGAAGCGAGATTTGCACGTGGGTAGTGGGATTGAGCTTGTGTGGTTGTGTGGTTTTTGTGTGTGAGGAGTACTTGTTGGGTGGTGTAGGTTTGTGTATATAAGTAGGTGGTTTGTTATATGTGTGCAATGTGTGTGTGTGTGTGGTTGTGTGTGTGCGTGTTGGTGAGAGTGTGTGTGTGTTAGTGGTGTGTGTGTGTGTGTGTGTGTGGATTGTAGGCCATGTTGCGGCCTTTTAGTGTTGCAGTGTTAATCTGTTTGATTTGCTAGTGATTGGCTTCTTTTCAGCACTAGTTTTAAGTGTATTTCTGCTTTTACATTGTAACATCGAGTTTAATTGCATTGATTGTATGTAAATTGTATTCATTCCGGCAGCCGTTTGGCCACGATGTCAATTGTGAATAACCTTGAATAATAAATACAGTGTGATGATTTCCTACCTGTCTAACGCACGTGGACCTCTATACAGGGTCCTGCTCCTTGCCTTGTTCTTGTCTTCACAAAACTCGCCAGCTACCAGGGACTGTCCATCTTCCTACTCAGGTGCCACTGATGACTTTATATATTCCAAAGTGTGATCAAGGAAACACTTTCTCCATGGTGTAATCTTCAGCCATTCACTTAAATTGAATTAAATTTCTGCAAACAAGAAATATTGAAAAGTCATCATATATTAATCGACCTTGTACTCAAGTTTTGAAGCAAACCCTATACTTAACTTGGCACATCATAAAAACTAGATTAAAAGTGCACTGGCACATTTTCACAAAATATGAAATTTCTTCATTTGCTCTCAATAAGTCTAGCATGGGAAAACAGAAGATAGTCAACACATAAAAATAACTTTTAAACCCCAAAAAAGATGGGACATTGATATGAGGTAAAGACACCCGTAATTGTAGGCCAACTTTTAATGTTTTCCATAACTTTAATCAACAACTGTGTATATTACATGAATATTTTTGACTCGACTGCACTGATGTTAAAAACCACACAGGTTATAGACCGGTTCCAAACAGTGTGCATAGCGTTGGAAAAATGCATACGGCGTGAGGTTCTTGTGTTTCGCCAGTTTCGTCGGTCTGCTGATTAACCTTCGCCGGCGACTTTAAGACTTATAAAATCGTTCCGTTACCCTAAGGAAGCGATTTGGTCTTTAATCATTTCGGGTGGAGGCTTTTGTATATAAAAGCTTTACAACCATGCAAAATATCGATTTTTGCAAAATCTTTAGGGCGCACTACTTTTTCAATGTGCCAGTTTCTCTTAATGTTTCACCCTCCTATGAATTTGTTGCCCCTCCTGTGATTTTACCCGGCACTGCCCCTGGTTTAACATCCCGTTACTGGAACTTCTGAACGTTTTAAACAAATTTACGCTAACCCAACCCCCCTCTGATTGGGTTAGGGTAGTGGGTTTGAACCAGGGGTAGCACAAGTGGTGGCAATTAGGTTTTTTTACCAATTATACCTAACCAAGGTTGTGAGATTGTTCTATTTATACATGTATACTTACAATGATCCAACTAGTGCTTTTTTTATGTGTGTTCAAAATGCCCTGCAGACACCGCCTATTGCCACATTAAAAATCGTTGCTGCCATGTGCCTCGTAGGCGTTCCCATGCTAGCATCTGTACTGACCCAACACCATATGACTCACGGTCCCCAGGAATCCCTTTGCTCATTTGTGCACATTACCCCAAGCGGCTCCACTTTGCTGGGAAGGGCCTGGATGAGGGTTTCTAGTTGGATCATTCGTAAGTATACACGTATAAAATAGACAATCTCACAACCTTGGTGAGTATTGCTATTTATCCATTACAATGATCCACTATGGTATGACTGCCACCTGTACACTAGGTGGAGGAAGTGGAGCCGGTAGGCTCTCAGTTGAGTGGGTTTCCTCGCCATGTGTAGTTTGAATGGACGCTGAAATAATTTTGCCCCACTATACTGCCATATATATAAAAACAGATTACATGTTAACAATCACACAGTCTTTATCAAGCACTAACAGTTATAATACTAAAACCAACCGGCACTCCTCACCCTTATACATGTTGATAAGGATGTCATGGCATCCCTCTCTTGACTTGACGTGCTTTGGCTGACAGGATGGTTTTTGGCCACACATTTGGTTACTTGTAAGGACGTCTTTCATATAAATATCTGAAACGTTGTTAGTCGTCCTCCATCCGGCTGCTTCCATTATCTCAGATATGTTCACTCCTAAGTGAAAAGCCGCAAGATTTTGCCTGACTCTAATTTCATGAGCATGCGGGTTGAAGGCAGGGTTCGATTTACCCAGTGCACACATGCACCAGTGCGTGAATTGACTCTGTGCATGTGATTTTCCTCCCCCCTCCTGTTCATGTTATTTTTTCGTATTTTCGAGCCCTTATTTTGGGAA
The DNA here is from genome assembly GCA_023653785.1 of Ophioderma brevispina. NCBI lineage: Eukaryota > Metazoa > Echinodermata > Ophiuroidea > Amphilepidida > Ophiodermatidae > Ophioderma > Ophioderma brevispina. Next base: position 16,271 of record JAMKCH010001358.1, read on the forward strand.
AAAAACCAACATTTGCATTGATTTGTAATTTTCTAGAAATCGCCCCTGGTTGAAGGCGATGTTACTGTCCAGTGACAAGGCTTCACTTTCAAAGCTTCAGAGATGAGGGAAGTGACCCAGCGTGAAAAAGTGTGCTTTGTTGCAGGTTTGTAAGGTTTAATTGTAGTGATGAAGACGTGGTCAGATATTGATGAATCCATCAGATTTCCTTAAGATGCAGTAAGTAAGGTGGTAATAATTCTGAGAGCTCTGACTGGACACGCAGCGTTTATCTCCAGGATCATAGTAATTCTGGGAAGCTCTGGAAGCACTATAGGCTGAGGAGCAATCGTGTCTGTGTTTTGGCCATAAACCAGCACGATACGTAGAGTGACATAGTGAGAATCTGAGAATCTCATATACTTCTTGTCCTGTAGATACGCATGAATTTCTGAATCGTCTGGTAGATGCCGCCATCAGAAAGAATGCTGTCTTTCTAGGCAAATCGAGAAGAGTGGCTTTGTCCAATGGTTCAAACAGTCGTCGGCGACGTACTGAAGGACGTCACAGTTATATACAACTCATATTGTAGCTACACTGACCAACTATTTATAGATATTCGTTTTGCGACTGGGACGGTGGAAATTCCACTTCGGCTTGACCACATTCACTGAAAATGTAAACACGTTCACTCAGCCATTTTGTTAGCATTGATTTTGACTAGGGTGAAAGGTCACAGGTAAAAGCAGCTCAACTACATAGACGAGCTGTGTGTAGTGACTGGTAAACATTTGGGGGAAAATCAGACACGCTCTACTTCTACCCTATTCAAGTTAATAGCAAAATACACTACATTAGCCACGTCTCCGACAGAGGCAGAATGCGTATTCAACCTTGTGTTTTTTGGCCCTCGGACGTTGAGCGTCGAAGTCTACTATAGAAAAAATAGTGGAGGTTGGCTTCCTTCTTGCTCCTGCCGCCAGGAGGCATCTTCTTCTGAAAAACCTTTGCTTTGAGGCGAGCTTGAGAGAGGGAGGCCACACAGACAAGGTAGAGATTTAAAAACCTTGAAGCGACACTCTTTTGTTTATTCCGTCCACCAACAGATTTTGCCTTAAAGAAATCATTTTGGATGTCTTCCAACAAGCTGGCCAGTCTTAAAAACTAAATACCTGATGTGGCCAAAACGGGGCTAAAAGCAGTATCTTACTTGACCCTGATTGTGTAACTGAGGGTAGGGCCTTGTGTGCTACCTGATTTGTATCATGGTGATATACTCCCAGGAATGTGTCGCAGCATACGTTGAGTTACGCTCTGCTGGGGATAGTCGAGGTGTATCCAATTCTATGGTGGGGTAAGGGAGGTTAGGTGGAATTGTATAGGTCTGAGTTTGTGGAGCTTAAGTAAGGATGGGGGGGTGTTTGCTTTCGCAACTGGTGTTTCTGCTTAGTTGGATGCAGTGTCACGGCAGGGCATTTGTTGGAGGCTAGGACTTGGGGCGGGCGTGCGGTGGAGCTTGTGGAATTGATCTGTGCTCAGGTTGGGGTGGTGGGAGGGGTGAGGAGTTGGCGATATATAAGCTGGGCCAACGGATGGACCGTGCGGAGTGAGGTTATTAATTGGATAAGACGAAGGCAAGTGATGGAGAACAGGAGATGTGATCCTCGTCCAGTTTGTACTGAAGGCGCATCTATGAGCTGGTCTGAATTTGGCCGGGGGGGTTATGAGTTAAGAGTACGTTGGTTGGAGTTAGAGAAGTTTGGGGGTTAGGTTGATCATGGAGGCCCGAGTGCACGTTGCAGGTGGGGCGGGTGGTGGAGCGAAAGATTTTGGAGAAAGAGAGATGGAGTGGTGGCAGTTTAGAGATGACGTGTGGAAAGCGGAGTTGATTATGCGAAGGGGGGGAGATTGGGGTTAGAGGGAGGGGAGAGTGGTAAACTGGGATGAATTTGACTTGGGTAGGCTGTTGGCATGTTGTTGGGGTGGTTCGGAGGGGGTAGGCCTTTCTCATCCCTAGCCATGTGCAGAATGTTGGGAGCTGGGTAATTCTTGGTTATTTGCAAACAGATACTCTGGGCCTGTTAAAGTCTTTGAAAAATCATCTGGCAAACACGACTGTTGAGATGCCACTCCACAGTTGATACCAATAAGCTATCATAATTGTGATTTCCTTAGGAAAAACTGTCTTCTGGACAGTTGAATACACTCTCGTAGATGTTTCCAACCTGGAGGGTAGTTGACTGATACTGGCAACCAAGTGAAGGAGGTGGATGTGTGCAAGCACGATGATGAAACTCTGTTTCTGTCTCCTTGGGTGGTTTGATATAGGCAACTACAGTGGAATTGTCTGAAATCTGATTTCACTGACTTCCCAAAACTATCTGTTTGAATCTCTTTTAAGAGCGTGTTATACCGCTAGCAACGCTAATAAATAAATGGAGATACCTTATTATCTTCGACCATACTTCCTTTATTTTGTGGGATCCCATGCATGCTTCCCACCTATCTTCGAAGTATCCGTGTGGAAATAACCGATGAGTTAATCTCGTGGAACCTCTATCCCACCATAGAATTCTTGTGTTGCTAACCATCGTAGATGGCTACACGATCTTTGACTTAATATGGAACTAGACGTGGGTAGATCGTTACGTTAGTCTCTGTAGTAATCCCGAAGGTGTAACTGGAGAGTCCCTCATTCAAAACTTGCAGAAGGGTAGAAGGGCTACTAAGCTTGCCAGCATTCCTAAGCGGAGCCATAGATGAGCAGGAGCTAAAATTCATCTTTCAGATGAGAAAGATACTATCTCACAGTTTCTTGATTCTCTCATTCCGTAGTAAAAACTTTTTGGTTTTCGTGCTTCAAGTCAGAAATGCTGCTAAAAACTCCGGCTTCTGACTTAAGATGAGTTAGGATTTCTTTGGTTATCCAAAAACCCCAGCTCTTTCACCTTCTTCATAACCACAGTCAAACTGACTTCTCAGACTCGATTACTTGAAGCTACAATCAACCAATCATCGAGATAGATTAATATTTTGGATACCCTCCTTCTCAGATGTTCTGCCACGGTCTTCACTAGTCTTGTAAAGGGTAAGGAGCGCGTAGAAAGTCGATGCATGAGCTCGATAGGAAAGTACTGGGTGTCTAAACTGAAGCGAAGCTACCTTTGATGAGGAAAAACTGGAACTGAGTTAGGAGGCGTCTTTTAAATCCATGTCGCCCCAAACCAGCCCTTCTTCACCTCTTTGATGACGGCTGAAAGAGCCGCCTATCTGAAAAGTTTCGGACGAATATATCTGTTCAGATGGCGTAGATTTTTGAACAGGTCTGAGGTCTCCTGTTTTCTCTTCATGGTAGGAGAAAACGAATAGAATCCTTCATATACTTTCGTATTGGAAAAATAGCATTTTCCTAAACAATTCCTTCACTAATTCGTTTTTCAAAATGCATAGCCTTTAATGTCTCTTCTGGATGTCGTAGAGCAAAAACAAACTGACTTTCATCAGTAACTTGCAATGGTAATCTTCTGAAGTTGTTTGAAGAACCATAGATCCGAGGTTATCGACCGCCACTCCGGGAGGAATAACTTCAGATGCCCCTCCACTGGCGCATAGGTAGGTAGAGTCAATTGTATCTCTTCTCCTCCTCCTACTCGCGCCACGTCTGGCACTTGGAGTAGGAAGAATAACTTTTGTACTGTCTAGAGCCCCAATAGTTGGATTTGCTGTCCTTAGATCGTAGCCGCTTCCGGGAAGGACCCTCTGTTCCTTCTGAAGGTATTAGAATAACTCGGAGCGGAAGTCCTTCTGCGAAAGCCAAAATCGTAAGGTCTGTATCTATAATACGGTCTAAATCTGGAAGAACCTCTGTCTTGCTAGACTTTGGCAACCGGGGGGGAGTCAGGGGCAGCAGCTAAACTCGTTCCTCTTCTTGAGAGGCTAAGCTAGACCACTGTCTTCCCAAAAGATCTTTACCTCTAGAAGCATTCAGGGGGAGGAGAACTTCTTTGGCCGTAAATTCAACGTCAACTCATTCCTCCTTCCCCAGAGCCACTAATTCGTAAGCATCGTTTAAAATGCTCATATAACTGATGAAGACCTCGCTCATAGTAAAAGGCATCTCTCAATGGCGTCACTAGACAGCTCTACAACAGACTCCAATAAAGCATTCATAAGGATGCTAAGAGACCCGGCTACAATCGAATTCCCACATACAATTACGGGCCAATCATCTGTTCCAAAGCAAGATCACATCCTGCCCTCATTCCACGAATCAATTCTAGGACAGGTTCGTTATGTTTTCTAGAATAACCGCCTTCGACACACCGCTGGTGGGCATGTTCTTGGCTTGCGTAAGATTTACTCATCAGCCTTCATCTTATCCCCCATGGTCTGGAACCATAGGAGCTGAGAAGAAATTCCAAATCTTCCTAACATGTGGGGAAGACTCAGGAATCAATTGAGAAGGGGATCTCAGAATACAAGAATCACACATTTCAAACCTCGAGGAACCAAAACGGCCGTCAAAAAGGGCACAGCACATTGGAGATAGGTACTGTAAGTCTTCGAAATCTTCCGTCAGGAAGAGTCTCCAGCATCGAGTAAGGAGTCTCTCAAAATCTGGGAAATACTCTCTATCAATTTCGTATCCTCAATCCAATCAGAAGCCTCTACCCACAGCTATCACCAGTGCGCTCTAGAGCGGAAGTTCTTGATTAGAATGTGCCAATGACGCGGGAGTAGCATCAGCCGGTATGGTTGAGTAGCATCAGCCTTAATGATCTTAACGTGGACTGTATCACTAGGATCTGACATCGAAGAGGTTCTTTGTTACGATGAATCACTTGTAAGAGTCATGAGATGATAGATCACGTATCAACCTAATCAGACAGTAACAACTTCAGGAGTCAGTACACCATGGTGTGCAACATACTCCCTTATTCACAAGGTTATAATTTCTCACTCTAGACTTGTAAAAATCATCCTCTTTAGGCTTTGAAACATAATAATGACTGACATCGTTCAATTCTCTCTTTACTGAGAACAAAATAAGAGGCAATGTCATCTATACTAAAGGATCGTTTCTGTCTACGAAGTGAAAAACGTTTGCCGGAGAGCCACGTTTTTCTTGTCTACATGATCAGAACTTGGTCTAATAATAGTCTTATGAGAAGGATCTCCGCTATGTCTTGAACGCGAAGAATCCTTCCGATCAAAGAACCTAGATCCAGACGTGAAGAACTACCTAAAGGAACCACCCCTCTAGATCTCCGATAGTCATGGCTAGGATAATCTTAATGACTATTCTGCTACTTGTGTGAGACTTTGTAGAGGAGAAAGTATTCTAAACCTTAGAGCTATCCTTGTCCGGAGAACGTCGGCAGTGATGACGGAACGCCTCTTTGAAGAAGACTATCTATTCATCATGGTCTAAATATTCTCACTTCTCTCAGTAGATCGTCGTCTAACAGAGACTAGCACTGGAGATGACTTGCGTAGTGGACTGCGACCCTGGAAGGGGACGATATCTAGAAGATACAGTAGATCTATCCTTTCCTTCCTATTACCAGATGAATATACAGATGGAGAAGAACTCTTTCTTTTCTGACCTGCCGCTGAAGACGATAGGTGACACCCGACTGTTGGCCCGATGGAGAAGTAGTAGTATAATTTGAATTCGAAGAACTACGAAGGCGGCCCGACAGTTGAATCGGCGGAGGAACGGTTTAATAATTCACATGGCCGGAGAACCAGAGACGGCCCGAAAGTTTACTAGGTGGACGACTGGTGGACCCGAAACCCACTGTAGTCTGGAGAGAGGAGAAATTAATTTCCCTAACGTAATAACACCTCTGCATGAACAACACTAACTTCTTCGAAGCCAAGGGGGAAAACTCTGTCTTCATGGAAGAAACCAACTCCGCCATCACCATACAAAGTATCTCATGTTCCTCTGACATAAACTCATGACCCTTCGGTATAACTATCGGTAACATCGGGGCTCTGCCTGCCGCATAATATGAAGTCATTAGCTACGGTACGTAAAACACGGCCGTCAAGAGGTGTAGAGCTGATTATAAAATTATCATCATAATCCATAAATTACTTTCTATAATCATCATCAATACGGGCACCCACCCGCCAACTGCGAGTACCACCGGTACCGTTAATCATAACCATACCGCATCAATAAGTCTTAACAAAGGCCGCAGAGCTTCAGTCCACTGCCGCCATGGAAGTCGCCCTCAGTTCTTAATCAACTAATCAACCGCAACACTACGGACGCCGGTGGACTGATGTTTGTTTAGTTTCACACCACGGATACAAGAGGCCAGACTGACTCTTCTCAAGTAGTGTGATTTATCACTGGACTGATGCAGAATTTCTATCGGCTGTTGAGACCGAGACGCCGTTAGAAGCACTTGAGTGATTGAACCGTCAATAGGCCACGGCTGGATTTCTTTTGACCCGTTATAGACGGCACCGTCGGCTACTCAACCGTTGATAATTTTCCAATTCACCATGAATTGAAGGAGTTGATAGACCAGCCAGTCGTCAGTAATCACTTAATCCACTAGGATTAACAGAAATCAACGGCCTTATCATCACACTGCAAAGTGCTAGACGAACTTGCCCTATAAAAATGTCTAATAGCCTCTGTAGCAACCCCCACCGAGATAATAACGGTCTGGAAGCTAGTTCAAAGGTAGAACTTTATGCTCTTGAAGTAGTCTAGGTTGAGTGGTAGAGGTAGAAACTTCATCACGGTGAACGACCCGGAGGGGAGATGCCCTGAACGGAGATGGGCCGTTATTAGCCTGGCCTTTCTCTTTAACTTTCTCTTCCATGCACGTCCAATTCACCAAGAATTTCTGGATCTCCAATTCTGGCTACCCTTTGTGTATATTACAAGGTCTCTCTTCTGAACAGCTTCTGCCCTTTACACACTTCAAAGCGTGTCTTTGTCTTGTCCTCCGTAGGACTCTTTACTCCAGAACAGCTTGAAGCGGTTCCTTCATTCTGCCACATCAAAGGTAAAACATACTTGTAAAACGGTTAGGCTTACGATAAGGATTGACCCCACCGAGAGTTCCAAAGGGTAGAGCAGAATATGGCCAAGGAGACAAGATGAACGACAGAAGACACCGGGCACCCCCAAAAAATGTTTGGAAAAATTTGAGATTCATCGTCACGAGCTGGTATTAGGCGCTGTTAGAACACAAATGACATGTTTGCACCGCGAGGCTATAGACAAGGCGAAAAATAAATATAAATATGCAAGGGGAGCAGACACGAGACAGGGACGTATCCCCAACATGCCCTGGCGGGTCTAGGTTTGGACTTAATAGGGGAGCTAAACCTTGCCAAGGACTAAGCCATTCCACCCAGCCGTACGCACGCGAAACAAATGGCCTGAGGCTCGCTGGGCCAACCATGTGAAGGGATAATACATAATATATATCTGATACTTATGTTAACATCTCCGAATTCCCCTCCTTAGAAATCTTCATTTCCCGATTCCACTCCCTTAGCACTCCCGGATCCGTCCTAAGAAACATCTCAAACTGCACAACACATCATCATCCAAAACTCTGACGACCCGTAGTAGAGGTAGATGTTATCAGATATTATATCCATAAACAAATCGCCGATATCAAGGGGAAAATATTATGTGAATTATCCCATTAAATTTTCACATGGTGCCCCAACTGGCCCCAACAAAAAAGAGCAAGGATTCTGGACGCCAGTGACGTCATATGGTTGGGCGTACCGATGCTAGCATGGGACCGCTACTAGCCAGGGCTCACCAAAGTTTTATGCTGCAATAGGGGTTCTGCAAGGCCTTTTTTGAACCCACAAAAATGCACTAGTTGGATCATTTGTAATGTATATACTGGGATAAAATAGAAATGAGGTAACCTGTAATGTTTTGCCCTCCTACTATTTTGCCCCTCCTATGATTTTTGCCCCTCCTATGATCAGAGACAGCCTGCCAACCCTCAAAACAAAAAGGAATTTAATATTGGTCTTATTTGGTTCCAAGTGATGGCGATCAAAGGTATGAAAAGAATAGGTGGACCACCTGAGAAATTCACACCAATACCTGAGTGGTACAGTTGTGGCCGGCTCCAACGTAGTGGAGAAGATGGGCAGGTGTCATGTCGGTCGAGAAATAGCTTATGACTGGCTTGAAAGGAAAAACTTCAGTCCTCAGAAGCTTTCTGTCTGAAAAGCTAAAACTCATTCAAAAATTTTCAAGTAGTGATGTAACAGAATCATTGCATGGCGAGGTGTCTAGAGGGACATGGTAAGAAAGCTTAAAGGGTTGTTCCGACGTCTTTGCCCCCCCCCCCCCCGATTTACCCGCGAAGTAGTATCGATTTTGATATCGATGAAAGGCCGTATTTTATCATTGTCTCTGAAATTTGAGCCCTCTAAGCCATTTCATTCCCAAGATATAAACAATAAACGGCTGATTTTAATGGTTAACAATCAATATTAGCAGAATATTGAATAGGGTATGCAACAATATACCATCAAAAGCAAGTTTGGTTTTCCCACTGTCCTTGATGGGGTGTATGTGCAAGCCAGGCTCTCATATCAAGTACCGAACACAAAATAAACATAAATAGGAACAAGCACTTTAAATGTTGTACTGATATGTAGAAGGTCTATTTTGATTGGTTACTCAGATGTATTCATGCATATCATGTAAGAGCCAATCAGAGATTCTGTAAGACAGTTGCGTAGACCTCATGGAGTTAACTTCAGTGTATTTGAGTCCTACCTCATTATATCTCTTTCTAATGGTGTGCCATCCAGTTCAGTCTGAGCTTTTTGCCCATGACAGTAACAACTCGTATCCCTAGGATGTTCCAACATGCCATCGGTGTGCCACACATGCCACAACCACGGATCTTGTGCTGTTTGCCAGTACCAATATGATAACCACCTTACCAACCTTACATGAGATGATTTTGCTGCAGCAAAACGTTAAACGTGACTGCATTTCATATTCTGCCAACACATGGAAAATGCATATCTATACTTTTTGCTCATTGAGAAAAATAGTAATGTTCTTATTACCGCACACCGCTTCTCCATGGAGGAAGAAAGTCACTTTCAAGTTTTTAATTGACAATTTGTTAAATTGAAGGAGGAGTAGGAGGTATTAGTATTTAACAGACAGTCACAATCTGTCATTTTAGTGTCACAAAGATACTTCATTTAATTCACTTTTAATACCATATACACGTTCGGGAATAACCCAGTTTTTAAAGCAGAGGAAACGAAGTACCCAGAGAAAACCTGCTAGGGTATGGATACTGGCTCCGCAGGGAATCAAACATGGGTTTTTTTCATTTTAAACCTTAAAAATTGTTTGTATGCCGGGAGCGGGCCTGAGGACGTCCATCGCGGTGAAAACAAAGGGGAAATCCCAGGGAATCCCCGATCGCGGTGAATCAAACTGCGCAAATTACTAATTACTTCTTTAAAGTTTTCACTGCACATCGTATGGCACTGCATGCAGCGCGCTTCAAATTATCCAAAAACACATTATGTTTTTATAAATCCATATAACTGAGGCCTGATTTTCCTTTCCAATGTTGACTGAACTATTGCATTTCCTTCTGAGAAGTGGATGCCCCAAAATACCTATTTTAGCACCCAGAAAAGAGAAAATGGTCTCGACCAGTGACCCCAGGTCAACCCGTCGGCCATTACTCTTCCCCAATTCAGTTTTGGCTCAGAGCCCACAAAGGACGCACCACAAAATATCATGTTGTGGTTGGGCCTGGAAGCGGGAAGGCAACATTGGACAGGAAATCAGGCCTCGTTTATGATTATAAAACATAATGTGTGTGTGACAAAATCATTACAATGAGCTGATTCCGTTACACCAAATGTTGACTGAAAATATATGCATAAACCCCCGATTGGAAAATTTCAACAACACAGACTGGCTCACTCACGTCGGAGTGGAACATGATATTTCAGGAGCGGATCGATAGGATGCAGTAAAGGTTGAACCAAAAAGCCAGAGCACAAAAACACTGAATGAGATTCATAAAAGCCAGAATCAATAAAATCACCTAGACAGTGGCGTACACCAAGGGTGAGTAACTGGACCTTAGACTTTATAATGTGTTAAATGACCTGGCCAAAGTTTTTTGGAGGAGGGCCAGAGCCGAGATTCCGCAGAGAAAAACCAAGCCTAAGGAATAGGCGAGGGGGGGGAGGAAGAGCTCTGGAGCAGGACTGGAGTGTGCCGTAGGCAATTGGACAAAGGGGCCAGAAGCACCCCGCGGGAAAGGCGGAGAACAAGGCCGCACAGCAACTGAGGCATCCGAGAGGGAAACAGAGAAGCGCAAGGTGGACCAGCGTAACGATGCGGGGCAAAGAAGCCTAACCCCAAAAAACACGAGGAGCGGGGCCCCTAGAGAGGGGTCCGATCAGAACACCACAGATGAACCCAACGGGGAGAGACCCGGGGCAGATAAAGGTTGAGAGAACATGAAGGAAGGCTAAAGTCCCCAGCCCCGATGAAGGGCTGAAGAGATAGTCTGATCCTGACCCGGGAGAAGAAGCTACAAGGAGAGGAAATCCCGAGCACTAATTCAGGCGGGGAGGGGACCCGAAGAGTAATAAAGGCGAGGAATAGAGCGACGCCGCACCCAAGGGATAATTGGGGGCTTCGCCAAGAGACTCGCCGATAAAACCCAGATCCCAGAGGGAACTAGCTTTGGGGTCAGGTCGGACGCCTACAGAGTCAAAGGAACATGCCAACGTCACCGAAGGATGAACCAAACAACCTAGACTGTGGCAGGCTGAGATAGCCGACCAAAAAATACAGACAACGGATAATCGGAGACTGCTAACAAAGCCTTAGACGAAGCAAAAAAGTCCCACCTCAGGCTGTCACAGCCAGGAAGAGGGAAGGAAGATTCAGGCCTCGACTCGGAGGTGGAAAGAACACGAGGGAAATAACGAGGCAGACCTCTGCCAACCCGGGGAGCTGCGGCGCCAGAACCGGCAACGGAAGGGCAGTCAAAGGCTAGATAATGATAAACTAGCACTCCCAGATTGGGCCAGAGTCAATCCCGGCCCGAAAAATGTAGACAAAGTGGGCAACCAACGAGAAGTCATACCACAGGGGAAAACCAAAGGTTAGTCAGCAAAACACGAGTCGAGCCCCGAAATGCGACCCGAGCCGAGAGCGCAAGCAGAGAGCAGGTGACAAAACCGTAGAAGGACAGAATGAACATGAGGAACTTCTGGAACGAACGACAAAACGGTATCAAGGAGGCAAACAACTAGCCGCATAACCGAACTCCGGAAGGGCAGAAGGATGCCCACCAAGAAGGAGTCCGCGGGCAGAACAGGGGCTTCGACCACGATATCCCCGAGGAGAAGAAATGAAGAGAGAACGAGAGGTGCTACCCGAACGGGTGAGATACCGACAAAGGATCACCAAATCATAGAGAAGAGTGAGTAACCAACTCGTCAACCAAACTCGAAGACGTCAGAATGGAAGAATGACTCACAACAGGGGGGAAACGCCCAAGAGACATTCCCACGCGGAGCGAGAAGACTCCCACAGACTATAAGTCCAGGTCAACTATTGACCGAATAGAAGAGAGGGGATAAAAATCCCCAAAGTCGGAAGTGGGTAGGCCACCATGTCAAGGGCTCCCAGATCGTTAAGACAGAGCCAAAGCAACGAACGTGCCACCCAGGAAAAAGCCGAAGGGGTAACAAGGGGAAAAAAGCACCAAAATCCAGTCGCAAGGAATGAGCGGAAGACAAGACCATGCCAACTGCAAGAACTTGAGAAAGCCGCCAGGAAGGCAAGTTTGGAGAACCCACCAAGCAAGGGAATACCTAAAGCAGGGAATTACCTATCGCAGGGATTCCCAGCTAGGCAGCACAGTGGGAAAGAAGGCGTGGCAAGGAAAACCCGCAAGTGAAGGAGATCGGAACAACGGTAGCCTGAAAACCGCTGGAGGGGGGGAACCCCCAAAGACAGAGCCCGACGAATCGGGAGCACACCCGGGCATGAAGCCCAGGAACCACGCTAGGCCCGGACGAGCCCCAACGGTAGGCCTGGACGAGCCCAACCTAGGCCCGGATGAGCCCAAGATAGGCATGGACGAGGTACATGCTAGGCCCGGACGAGGACCAACGCTAAGACCGTACGACGGACCCACGAGGGGCACCGTCGAGCCGCCAGAGCCCGAGTCCAAGCTTCCTCAGAGAGAGACAGCAGACCAGGCTAGTCAGCCGGGAGCCTAAGGAATGTGCGGGAACTGGCAAAGGCAGCCCCTATCCCCCGACACATGCGGGAGAAGGGACCCACGGTCAAGACGCCGACCCAACAGTGGGCAGTGTCCAGGCAAAAGTCGAAAGACCTCAAGGGCTAGCCCCAAGGGGCGAAAAGTAAGGCCTGGGTGCACAGGTAAGGTTAGGCAACCGAGCTAAACCACCAGTGCCCGGGACAAACAGAGCTCAGAAGGGACACGGGCATCCACCTGGGTGGGAGCCAAGCCCCAATGAGGGAACCCGAGCACCAGCGTCAAGACTGAATGACCAAAGCCCGAGAACTGGCCAGAGCAGGCTAGACCCAGAGGGCACCAGCCGGCTTGAAGACCGAGGTCTCACGCCCGCACGAAAGTGAGGACGGAGGGCGAAGGAGAACAGCCAAGACGCGATGTTTAGGTTCCCCGTACGGGGATAAGGCCAAGGGGGAAGGACATAAAGCCCCTACCCCAAGCCTAGGCCGGCCCAGTGAAGCCCCTAGAGGGGCCACGTCAGACCGGCCTAGGCACAGGCCTCCAAAGCCCCGAAGGGGGCCGAGGTAACACACCAAGCAGCAGGGTGACAGCCATAGGCCAGAGGCCAGGCTAGGCCCGATAAGGGTCCAGCCAAGCTGCATGGAAAGAACCAAGGCCAGCTGCCCCGAGGGGAGATGAAGGGTCTAAGTCGAGTAGCGAAGGCTAGGCGACTAAAGCCCCAAGTCCTAGGCCAAGGCGAAGATACAAGGGACCGCCAAGACCAAAGGCCACGACCTCCCAATGGAAATCGGGGGCTAAAGACCCAAAGACCAGTATCACACCAACGCGGGATACAAGGTCTTGACCCCGCAGGAACGCCAGCGGCGGGGGCACCCACCGGGTACCCCCGCCATAGGCGGACCCGCCGTGGAAACAAGTGCAGGATACCCAGCACCCATGACCGCAGCAGGCGTACCCACCTAAGAGGCCTGAGCCGACCAAGTCAGCTGGGGCATCTACGGGGGCCAACCCGGCGGAGCTCCACACGCCACGCCAAGCCCCGAAGGGCCTGGCATAGCGTGCGGAGCAGGCTGAGGTGGCACTGCATGGCTAGCCAGGCTAGCCATGCGGGGTGCAGTGAGCGTAGTCAACACCTGCGGCGTAACACCGAAGCCAACGCCCCAAGGTTTGTTGAAACAATCCCTGAAGTGATGGCCACCGTGGTTGCGGTCAAGGCGCCCGAGGACACCAGAACCGCAACGACGCTAGGCATAGACAACAGCGGCGATGGATTAGCCCCGGCGACCAGGGCATCACCATCGCCACTCACCACTACCGGAACGCCTGCCGCCGCCAAGTCCCCAGGGGAATTGGCAGAGCAAACCGCACTAGCCTGCACCGGAACAGCCCCTAGGGCTGAACCAAGCGAGTCAGCGGCCGGTGGCACGCTAGAGAGGAGACCCAAAGTCTCCCCACTAACATGCCGCGGAGCAGCCGAAGCTACTCCACCTTCGGGTGCCCCCAGAGCAGCAGCGGCTGCCTTGGAGGAACCCCGGACCGGAGCCCGACTACCCACCCCTTCTCTGTAGGCGCAACACGAGAGGCGTACCCATGTTCAATGGCGGCCCATTGAACGTCCGACAGTCTGATACAGAAAGAGGAGCACTTTATATCCAATATATAATCCAGTAATATATTCAGATAGTGTAGGTATAGTAGTAGGAGTATTCCGTTTGAGACGACTACAGTCCAGTATCAATTATCTCAGATAAATTTGACTGCCAACAGAGCTGCGATGCGTCCGTCTTGACGGCTAGCCAAAACGGAATTAAGAGTAATGGCCGACAGGGTGTGACCTGGGATCACTGGTCGAGACCATTTTCTCTTTTAGGCGTGCTAAAATAGGTATTTTGGAGCATTCCACTTCTCAGAAGGGAAATGCAAATATTTCAGTCAACAATGGTGTAAAGGAAATCAGCTGAGTGTAATGATTTATTGCATAGTATGTGGACCATGCGTTGCCAAGCTGATTTTGTTGAACTCCCGGATGTCCGCTCCTGGCTATATACATAGCTTTGTGAAATTTGACCTCACGATTTACACCTTATGAATAATACACTTCATGAATATTCATGAACATAATCATGCTACTTCATTGGACTATAGGAAATAGTTCGGACTGTTTACCTACAACTTCATCCCCAGAGTCATGTGAGGTGTAAAAAAATATATGATTGAAATTTTTTTATTTTACACAATTTCATTGCCAGGAAAAGGTGAAAAGCAGCTAAAAAGTAGCTGAAAAAGGAAAAAAAATGAAATCCTATGTAGTGCATATTTTTTTTACCCAAAAAAGCTTTTTGTTTTTTCCCCCGAGTACTAATGACAGCATTAAAGAGATATACACATTTTCTTAGAAAAACAATTCCCATCTGATTTCTCACTATCCTTACTTCAGGAAATTCACATGTGAAATGTTATGACTAAAAAAAAAGATTGCAGGAAAGTTTTAAAACCTCCAACTGAAATTACCTGCACTGAAAAGCAGCGGCACCCCGGAGCTATAACTTACACCTCATGAATATTACACCTCATAAATATTTATGAACATAATTATGCTATTTCATTGGCTAACTCCTCTTCCAAGTACTATTTCTTATAGGAAATAGTTCGGAGTGACTGTTCGGACTAGGAAATAGTTCTATTTCCCTACAACCTCATCCCCAGAGTCAGTGAGGTGTAATAAAACAAATGCTCTATGCAGTTTATATCGGGAAAATAGAACACAATATTTTTCCCTTGATAAAGGCTACAGGCCTATCACCATCATCCTTTGGGTTCAGAGTAATAGGCCCGTAACTAGTATCTCGAGACAATTGTGTGCCCTGTTTTCCCTCTATGTAGTATTTGTATACAGTCATGCTTGTGAACAGCTACAAATTAAATTAGTATAAATTGATTTATTTTCTGATTGTCGCAGCTTCAAGGGACAATTTTTACATACCAACTTGCGAGGAATTTGCTGACAGCCTGCCGTCAGCCCAGAGCTCGAATCTCTGCAATACCTTGACGTTATTCAGCTGTCGCATCAGCTGGCATCCTTGCTCCTTCCCCACACCCACTACACCTTTAGGAAGATAGTCGCATCCCAGGAGTAGGCCAAGAGCAACTAGCTTATCTCTGTCAAGACCAAGATCCCTCTCAATGTCAGTCATGGAATAACAGTCTACATGGGGATCCTGTAGTGATAGGACAGTAGAAATTGATAACATGTGATTTACATGTTACATGTGCATGATGATAGTTAGTGAAATACTACATTTCACCTACGATCATAGGTTTATTGATCGTGAAACTTGTTATTATTTATTTATTATAACATTCGGCATTTGCCAGGCAGAACCCAATATTGCTATATGCATTAAATTCAAGGGACACCTCCAGCGGGGAAAGATTTATGGGAAGAAGTCCGATTTTAGATGCAGGAGGAAACCAATGTTGTCCGAGAAAACCTGCGAGGACGAGTATGGATCGGCAACCCAATACACATACGACTCTGGCTCGACCGGGAATCAAACTCGGGCCGCATTGGTGAAAGGTGAGCGACTAGACCGCTACACTAACTCGCCCTTGCTCTTGGCATACTCTGGCATGTGCACATGCAGTATGATCTTTGGTGATTTCGTGGCTGGATTATGGCAACTCTTTGTTGGGTGGCACGTCCACTAGTAATGTGCAACGTCTTCAGAGGCTTCAAAATCACACTGCGGGCCTTATTTATTGTGTCAATAAGCACACTAGTGCTTCCCCACGTTATCGGTGATCTTCATTGCGTTGCCAGTTGCCAGGCGATACGAAGAATTGCACTTTAAGATCCTGATGCATGTTACAACTGTGTGCTTAAGAGAGGGCACTTATTTTGCAAGACATTCTTCATAGCCTTATGAGCCTGGACGGGGTCGGCATAGACTCATCCAAGATTACTACATGCGGTCTTGATGTCCCTGTAACCAAAGTATGTGCGGTGATACTGCCTTTTCGGCCTTGGCCAAATTGTGGAACAACCTTCCATTCAAATTCGTCAGGCTCGAACGTCAAGTTTCTAAAGCTTGAACAAAACCCATCTGTTTCCGATGGATTAGTTTTTAATCCAATGTTTTGGGCATCAATTGTTTTTCCTATGTTGCATTTTGTTTCGGTCCATTTTATAATGTATTGAATTTTTATCCGATTTGCTGTCAACTACAACCTTTGTAGCCATGACAGGTTTTTCCGAGTTAGGAGGGCTCATATTTCATCTCACTGGTAGAGGCCAAGTTTAGCCATAATGCAGCCAGAACCATGCGGTAGCAGCAATTTAGGTTCATAAGCGGTAATTTAAGCCTTAAAACGTGATTTGTTTTGTTTTGAAGAAAGTCTTCTGTGGAGACTTCCAAGTAGAGGTAGCAGGCCACCAACTTTTCAGGCCGAATACATATCTCTTTTTGCAGGGAAAAAATGGCTGGTGCTTCTATTCAATAGTCCGTGCTGGGCGGTGAATTTTGTCGGGTGCTGATTTCTCACATGGATGCTGGTCAACCCTTATAATTTCCATGCTTGGCAGGCTGGCACTATCAAGATCTTCTGAGAAAACCTAATATTTAAGGTACCAGTCGCATGATAGCGAAGAAATGAGAGTTTCTTGATGGCGTGTTTGTACATGAAAGTATAGGCAGTTTAATTAGAGGTGTGAAACCACAAGATATGCATGTGCTAGGTAACTTACTTTGATGTTGAGTGTGAAATTCTTGTACACGGTATGTGCTCCATAGAGAAATGCATCACCATCCTCTGTCAGACATGCATCCACGATCTAAGCCAAAGAGACAAAATCAACAATAGGTTACAAATTCAACCAAATAAGTTTCTGTGTCCAATTGTTCTCCTTTTGTGAAAATCTGACAGGCTGAATTAATACCAAGTGCAGTTTTGCATCAGTTCAACCTTTTGGCTTAATTTATAAGTTGGGTCATTTACTCTTAAGATTTGATTAAACACAAACATCCAACTGTGATTTTAATTGTTAATAGGACACATCACCCTAGGTATTTTCAAGTCATACCAAAATTTTGGCCCAAATTCAACCAATTTTTTGCCCAAAAAAAACCCACCATTTTTCTTTCTAACTTAAATGGTTTTTAATCCCACTTTAAAAGGGGCATTGTGATCTTAGGACTATTTTTGTAATGTTTGTACAGATATCATAGAGAAAAAGTTATTTCCAAAATTTCAGTTGATTCTGACAGTGCAATTTGATGTTATGAGCAAAATTTGAGGGTTGACAAACAGAAGGACGTAACTCAGCACTGAAAGAAATATTAAAGAATTTCTTTAATTCTGCTGTTCATAATTAAAAATTGTTCTTTGTTTATATAATGTTTGCTTACAGTACCATATATGAGCTTTATGAGATGTTTACATTTTGAGTATTGAATAGATTTGCTTAGTAGAAAATATAAAACATCACATTTCTCAAAAGCAGTATGACAGCAGAATTAAAGAAATTCTTTGATATTTCTTTCAGTGCTGAATTTCTTTCAGTGCTGAGTTACGTGTTTGTCAACCCTCGAAATGTTTGTATCACGGTGCCCCATAGGATACTGTGTCGCAATTTCTGTCAGAAATGTCAGAAAATACAGAATTACAAATTTTTTCCAGAACACATAGAAATTGCACGTAAGATTAGGCACACATACTATACTTAGACCAACAGCTCATATGATATAAAAATCTCAACTTTCTTTTTATGCAAGTCGGGTGGGGGGGGGGGCAAGGCTCGGGATAACAAAATGCCCCTTTAAGATTATCTTTTTTCAACCTGCACCATTTTGTCCTCTCCGTTAGGTGTTGCTCCTAGCAATTTTAATGAATATTATTTCCGATTCAGAAATCCACACCCCCTCTGTGGAAGACTCAGATATGAAGACTTCTAAATGGAATAACTCATTGAAAAACTACATCCCGTCTATGGAAGATGTAGGTATTTGTACATGCCAATATTTTTGTGTACAGTTATTTTCACAATTTCGCTGTTTTGAGAGTGAGACATGATGCAAATTTACATTTCGCAGTATTTCCATTGAGTAACATAACCCTATGGCATTAACATATTTTTGTGTGTCTTAATGTTTTGCTTATCATGCAAAATGCAAAATTCCCAAAAATAACATCCCAAATGCAAAATACTATAAGTATACAGTAAAGTGTGCATTGAGGGAGTTTGGATTTCAAACAGAACAGCCAAATGTCTCTTACCCCTTGACTATTAAGTAGAGCACACATGCCTTCAGCTTCCCCTTTAGCCTGCACACATGGAACACCAAGGTATGAGAGCATTTCTTGACACTGAAAAGAGAAATAAAAGGCCATAATTAACAAAATTGATTAAAAAACAACAGTAGCAAGCAAGCAGTGCATGTTCAGTATAGATTTTACTAACTTTATAGATTTTACTAACTTAATAGATTTTACTAACTTAGTGTTTCCTGTTAAGGGTGCATGGCATGCAATTGATGGGAAACACTGTTTTGGCAAAGTGCCTCCACATAGCCCGGGAGCTAACAGACGTTGGTAACACATCTCAAGTACAAAAGGTTTGAGTGATTAAATATGTAGACAGACTGACAGGAACCCCTGAAACGTGATTCTTAAGTGCCACAAATGGTGCCTTGGGAGAGGGGGGCCAAGACAAAGTTTGTACAGGGGTCAAATTTTTAAATTGATCCAATCATGTTGAAAAGTATACCACGTCATTTGTCTAACCACAAGGATTCAGGAAAGGTATAGTTTGTACTATCCACAACGTAAAATTTAAGAGTTATAGGCTAAAAACAGCTAAAATCAATAAAAAGGGTCAATTTCAGTTGCACAGGAGTCAAATTTTTAAGTTGCTCCGATTTGGATAAAAATTGGTGCAAATTATTGGTGGAGCTCATAGGAGCAAAATAAGGAATAGTTTTGAGTGTCTCAAATGCTTTCTTAAGAAAGTAGGGGGAAACAAGGTCAAGCCCCATTGAATGCAATGGACGTTGACTGTCTGTGCCCCCTACATCGGTAACTAAGCATTTTAGACAGTCAAGACTATTCCTTATTTTAATCCTATGAACTCCATCAACAATTTGCACCATTTTTTATGTAAATTGGAGCAACTTAAAAATTTGACCCCTGTACAACTGAAATTGACCCTTTTTATTGATTTTTGCTGTTTTTAGCCTACTCTTAAACTTTATGTAGTAGATAGTACAAACTATACCTTTCCTGAATCCTTGTGGTTAGACAAATAACATGGTATACTTTTCAACATGATTGGATCAATTTAAAAATTTGACCCCTGTACAAACTTTGTCTTGGCCCCCTCTCCTTAAGGCACCCTTTGCTGCACTTAAGAATCACGTTTCAGGGGTCCCTGTCAGTCTGTCAACACATTTAATCACTCAAACCTTTTGTACTTGAGATGTGTTACCAATGTCTGTTAGCTCCCGTGTTAACAGTCCATTTTTGAGCTAAAACAGCGATTTCAAGAGTACGAAAGGTTAGGGTCGGATGAAATTAGCATGTAATACTCTAAAACATGGGTAATGTCACCAAATGTATATGTAAATTGAACCAAAACTAACCGAGTTGGTCAAAACATGATTTTTTGACAATATGGTGACTATTTGGATTTTTCGTCAGGGCAGCCTAGTTTCTGCACTTTTTTAATTTTTTCCTTCAAAAAAATATTTTATCCGTGGAAGTCATCAATTTGATTGATTGTTGATTTATCTGAGTGTTTGAATATCTGAAACTATGGACCTCAACTATGATTCCTCTATAGCTACCTCCTATTGATAGTGGATAAATATATTCACAATGAATATGCAAATATATCATGAATTTTTCTCCTCTAAATAACTACACTATTTAAGACCAACACTGGGATGTCCATATTAAGCATCTCAAAAATTAAGAGCTTGCCACATGCAACGGTATTTCCGAGATGGATAACTTCTCATGTATTTTCTAGCCAAGCTGCGACCTGTAAATAATGGGCCCGCCCTTAACCATAACTCCCTAATTGTCTAGTGGGTACAAGGGGTTTTCGGCCCCCCCCTGTAAATAAACTTCTAAAGCAATTCCCTTATCCAAACAGTGTGTAGAAAACGGTTAGCTATGTTAAAAATCAAAAATTCCCACGTTCATTTTAGCAAATTTATGCAATTGGAGCGCCATTACGAAAAATACAATTTTCGATAGATCTCTCCCAATAACCGTTAATTAAATGAACAAATTGAAGGGTGACTGGGCCTATGTTGGGAAGGGTCAAAATCAAGATGGAACAATTTGAAAATTACCAGATGTCCCATGATGACGGATATGCAAATAGGTCGCTATTAGCTAAAAATCCATATTTGGGGTATATCGTGCCCAATATTCCACATACCGCCCACATAATATGACATACCTAATGTTTTGATGTCAGGATAATTTATATAAAGGTACTCATATTTCTGTTCATGTGTCACTCACATTTCAACCTGTACTAAGAATATGCAATTAGGGCCTTCAATGTCGATGTTCTCGTTTTGTGGGTAATTGTAAGAACTTTGTTGGCCAAGTAAATTCAGACGTGCACATCTATTATAACTACAGGGTGAGTCCAAAAGATTTACACTCGATTTCAGAAAAATCTTAAAATATTAGTGAAGAGGGGCTGTGAAGTTCTGAATTCAAAGGAACTGTTTTTTTGCCGTATCTTCTTACTTGTTGTTCCAACAGATATAAAAAGTATACTATTTGAGAGGAATTACTCAATGAATCCAAATATGATAATATTTTTCCCCCAGAATACGTATTTTTTGAGAAAATCATAAAAATGGGAGATTTTCACCTCATTTTTTTTTGGTTCCCTATAAAAAAATATAGAAATGTTATAAAAATTGCCTTGTTCGTATTTGTATTACAGAGTGATATTTCTAGGGTACGGTATTTCCCTTTTTTCAAATTCTGCACTATTTATCAAATATTGCCCAAAAAAGCCAAAACCGCGTTTTTCAATTTGGAACAACGCCAAGATTGTTCAAAGTTGCAACATAATCACGATTTTTAACCAAAACATGGGAAAATTAAAATACCGACCAACAAGAATTTTGATATGCTCTATCGATCTGTTCATTTCGTCCCTGTTGCGATATGGATTTCGAGTAACTGGAACGCCGAAAATCCACGAATTATCGCCGAAAGTGAACACTTAGAAAATCGCCATTTTGTCAAAGATTTCCCAGGTCAGCTACAAAAAGATACCTGACTACTTCCAAAACCACAAGCGTGGCAATCTCTTATGCGCACACTGCCTGCTTCTGCAACAGGAGTCAATTTGCGTCATCTGGATACTTATAGGATCAAAATTCAAACAATTTTAATGAGGCTCAAATCGTGAAATTTAAATCCCATTCTGTTTTCAAAGCAACTCTAAGTGGGCAAGCCATTTACATTGCATACAAGCACCCGATTTCTAATAGAAATCGTGCATACCAGTTACCAAGGGTGTGCGTCATATCGAATCGATCATCAAGGCGTTTTCTGATAGCGCTCAGTACATCGCGCGCGCCGAAATAGCACAGGCGAGTATTGCCGGTAATACGCGAACCCCCCCCTTTTGCAGTTCAGCCCATGTGATTGTTTCTTGGTCAAAAATGCGTAACCATAGTTAAAAGTAAAATTGAACAAATATGAGGAAAAACTATATATGAATCTGTTAAAATATATGGAAAGAAAACCATGTTATGCCGTAAACATGAAAAAAACTAAAAACTGGCCATTTGACTAAGTTCCTGACTTCACAGCCACCTAAACAAGTTTTTTTATAAATTAGTTTTTTATACACGAAAACCAATACTCATTATGTCCACTATCATTGGTAAAAACTTCTCACTTTACCTTTCGCATATGGCCGATATGGTAATTTAACTGAAGCGCCAAAAAAACCATATTGACCACGGTTTGTACATTCTTCACTTCCACAGTAGCCATTGCAGTTACTATCATCTAAATGCTTTTAAGCGTTTACTTTTTGTATGTTGTTCTAAAGTAACCATTACCTAATCCGTAACAACTGTTGTTGATAACTTTCTTAACAATATTCCAATGACATAGTGTACATGGGCGGGGAAAGGGGACGCATTGTCCCCTCCCCGTGGGCCTGACCTGACCAGGAAAATACATGTAAGCTTAAGGCTAACGGCAAGAAGTGGGAAAAGGACATCACGCAAAAGGGAGTAGAGAAAAGAGAGGGAAGGGAGAGGGAAGGACAGATGCAGAGGGAAAGGCAAATGGGAACGTTTGTGTGTGTGTAATGCTTCAATAATGATTCCAAAGTAGCCCCACCCTCAGGTTCTGAAGGAGTCGGTGGAAAATGTGGGTCCAACCGGCTGTATTGCAACAGCCTACCTACATATTTGCATTCATATTTTCCTTTTCCCACGAAAAGATATGTGAAAAAAATTCGAACATTTATTGAGTAATGCTTAAAAATTGGGTGTAAGATTCCAGAATTTGTTGATTCCAGAATAATGAAAATAGTTAAAAACTTGTTTTCTTGATGAGATTTACCAAAGGTAATCAAAGCAAGCAAAGAATGTCCAATGATTATACTTGTGTAGACCCATCCAAAGTCTCTTTGGTCAAATTCCCACACGTGATTCCCGTGGACAGATGAAAAAATGGGTACCTATCTTAAGTTAGCATAACTTCGCCATGCAAAGTTCAAAAATCAAACTTCAAAATTTCTTTTCTCTAGTATGGGAAAATCTAGTTTTCTATGTGGTATTCCTTATCATTGGTAGCTTTTTTCACTGCTGTATAAAATTCAAACAAAACGAGTGTAAATCTTTTTGACGTACCCCCTGTAGACGTTTTGCTGGAGTTAAAACCAATCCAGATCCAGATAATACTTGTACATTTCTTTAAAATTTAAAATTCTTGAGCAATGATACAATACTAATGCGAGACTAAGGGATACGTGGTTGTTTCATGGCGAAAAGAACCGTGAAGGACAGAACACTGCAACAGTCCATGCTCCAATGACTCGCTGCCAACATGCAAGTGTGATATCCATAATTGTATCATGGTCTTTTACACCCTCAGTAAATTTAAAGAACTGCAGGAGAACAAATTTACTTGGCCAAAGACCGTTTCCTAAAAGCCTCCCAACAGATTATCAACAATTAGACCTACAAATCTGTACTACTCATTAAATACTTTTAAAGCATTAAGCCATTTTCTCTTTAAGTCTGTGTGAAAAATTAAAGACTAATGTCACACTTAGACAGTGACATGTTTGAATCAAGGCAAAAAGAAAATGCCCGGAAAACGTGAAGAAATGAATTCTTCGGACTTCGCCCCATCCTCATGTGCTATGCATATTGTAGAATCAATATCAAGAGGCAAATAGAACGCCTAGGTTATCGTTTGCCAACCACCACCGCAGAAAGCATTTGGTACAGTCTTGTATACATTGGATCCTCATATCATCTAACAAATGAGATCCTGCGGTTTTCTTTGTTAACACAGTTTTTGCATAGATAAGCTCCTAATCCAGGCACGGGCACTTGCCTTCTGCCAATAAACCTGATAAAACGCCATACAAAATATTCTTGCATAGATGTTTAGTATATATAGATCGTTTCATTCTCAAAAAATGGTGGTGAATGATGAGCCATCAGGAAATTTTGGGCCAATGCGCGTGGAGTGAAACTGGTGGGGGAATTTTCCCTGGTGTGGTGCTAAAGCTAAGCTGAACTTAAAGCTAAGCTGACCCTGCCACGTATCTACCCCCGGCAGAATAATTGTCTTATGGCTTTCGACTCCTTTTTCAACCCTTAATCGTGATCCCTGCAGCACTGTTGACAATGTTGCTGCCATGCCATTAGTAGAGATTATTCAGTTTGCCATTTTCCCAAGTGGCATATGAATGTTGTTTCCTGTTCATATTTTGGGTCTATGGTGAGGCCTATGTTTGATTCTTTGACCAGGGCCTTGGCCAGGGCTGTTTTTAACTCTAAACAAAATCATAAACTTCCAGAATTGGCCAAACCGGTGCAGAATCATGGTGAGATACTTGCTTTGGAACATATAGATCTTGAGACTGAATTCATTGTCCCGCTGGCCCTGCTGCACAGTCCTTGCCCAGAGATGTTTAAACTCTGCGCTTATCTCTAAGTTATCTTTACAACCATTACCATGTCAGAGGAACCGGATATGGTCACCAGGTATGAATTTCTCAGACGGTCATCTCCATGTCGTCGACTGTTGGTATAGGCCAAGGAAAGTCTATGGACTCATGTTAAAGCCTGCTGAGATATTACGAAGGAAGCGCGACATCTTGAATACTACTCTCGAAAATGTTGAAGCTACCCATTTTGTGGGCCCGTGACTCCTTTCTTTTCCATGAGGATAGACTTGAGGGTGCTTCGTGGGTAACGCCTTAATCTCTACTTGTCACGGAAAATAAATTATAGTGGGAAGATGGTTCCCACCGAAGACAAGCTATGGGGGGCGGGTGGCGATGCCTCCTGTGAAGTCAGACTTCCGGTTGTGTATCATTCTCCCACCATCAGACTAGATATCCACCTCCTCAGTCAGAGTTTTTGTTTGCTGTATCACATCTGATCACAGATGCTAACATGCTATGTGGGTACTTATATGATTGTCGGAGATGTCCACTCCATATGAAGCTTCTCATATCTTTATCTTGGGGGGGGGGGTGGGGGGGGGGGGGGGGGGGGGGGGGGGGTGCTTGCAGTTCCTTTAAATTTACTGTAGGGTGTAAAACCTACTACACGCTTATGCTTTTTAAAAGTCTTTAATGAGTACAGATTTAAAGTCCAAATGTTATTAATCCTTGTTTTGGATGATTCTTAGAACGTCTTTGCCAAGTAAATTTTTCTCCTGTAGTTCCTTTAATATACTGAGGGTTTAAAACTACCATGAATACCAATATGGATATCACACTTGAATGTTGCAGAGAGTCCTTGGAGGGACTGTACAGTTTTTCTGTTTGTTTCACGTTTGCTTTTTCGGCATGATAGCAACACATTCTTGAGTCTCGGCATTAATCTTGTATCATTCCATACCTTGAATTTAGAGAAATGCTTACAAGTATTATGTATGAGAAGCCTAAATTTACTTGGCCAGCAATGTTTCTTATTATTACCCACAAAACGAGACTATCGACATTGACGGCCCTAATTTGCATAGTCTTAGTAAATATGCAGGTTGAATATGTTAATGACAAATAACACAAGTGCTTTTTAAATTAATCCTGACCCTAAAATAAGGTCTGTCCTCTTATGTGGCAGTTAATGTGGAATATTGGCCACGATTTCCCAAATAATGGGGACTTTTGGCTAATGGCGACCCCTAATTTGCATATTATGTCTCATTTGAACCTTTGGTAATTTTCAAGCTGGTTCCATCTTGATCTTTGACCCTCAAAACCTAGATCCAGTCACTTTTATTTGTGCATTTATCAACAGTAAGTTGTTGAAATATATCGAAAATTGTAATTTTTGCTAATGGCGATCCTAATTTGCATATTCGTCATCATGGGGACATCTGGTAATTTTCAAATGGTTCATCTTGATCTTTGACCCTCAAAACATAGATCCAGTCACCTCATTTGTTCATTTATCAACAGTATTGGCCTGAGATTTATTGAATTGTATTTTTACACCCTCAGTAAATTTAAAGGAACTGCAGGAGAACAAATTTACTTGGCCAAAGACGTTTCTAAAATCATCCCAAACAAGATTATCAACATTTAGACCTACAAATCTGTACTCATTAAATACTTTTAAAAAGCATTAAGCATTTTCTCTTTAATTCAGTGTGTGAAATAATTAAAGACTAATGTAACACTTAGACAGTGACATGTTGTAATCAAGGCAAAAAGAAAACGTCCGGAAAACGTGAAGAAAAGGATTCTTCGGACTTCGACCCATCCGTCATGTGCTATGCATATTGTAGAATAATATCAAGGAGGCAAATAGAACGACTATGTTCGTATGCCAACCACCAACCAGAAAGCATTTGGTACAGTCTTGTAGGACATTGGATCTCATATCATCTAACAAAGTGAGATCCTGCTGTTATCTTTGTTACCCAGTTGCAGAGATGAAGGCTCCTAATCCAGGCACGGGCATCTTGCCTTGCTGCCAATAAACCTGATAAAAAGCCATACAAAATATTCTTGCATATATGTTAGTATATATAGATCGTGTCATTCTCAAAAAATGGTGTGAATGATGAGCCATCAGGAAACTTTGGGCCAATGCGCGTGGAGTGAAATGGTGGGGGAATTTCTGGTGTGTTGACTTTAAAGCTAAGCTGACCTTAAAGCTAAGCTGACCCTGCAACTTATCTACCCCCGGCAGAATTATTGTCTTATGGCTTTCGACTCCGTTTGCACTTCCTGTATCGTGATCCCTGCAGCACTGTTGACAATGTTGCTGCCATGGACATTAGTAGAGATTTATTCAAGTTATCCATTTTCCAAGTGGAATATGATGTTGTTTTCTGTTATATTTTGAGGTCTATGTTGAGGCCTATGTTGATTCTTTGACCAGGGCCTTGGCCAGGGCTGTTTTTAACTCAAAACAAAATCATAAACTGTCAGATTGGCCAAACCGGTGCAGAATCATGGTGAGATACTTGCTTTGGAACATATATATCTGAGACTGATTTCATTGTCCCTCTGGCACTGCATGGCACAGGTCTTGCCCATAGATGTTTAAACTTTGCGCTTATCTCTAAGTTATCTTTACAAGCCATTACCATGCAGAGGAACCGGATATGGTCAGCAGGTATGAATTTCTCAGACGTCAGCTCCATGTCGTCGACTGTGTTAGAGGCCAAGGAAAGTCTATGGACTCATGGAAAGCCTGCTGAATATTACGAAGGAGAGCGACATCTTGATACTCGAAAATGTTGAAGCAGACCCATTTTGTGGGCCCGTGACTCCCTTTGCTTTTCCTGAGGAGTTAGACTTGAGGCGTGCTTCGTGGGTAACGCCTTTGCTTAATCTTCTACTTTGTCACGAAAAATAAATTTATATGGGTAAGCTGGGTTCCACCGGAAGACAATGGATGGGGGGAGGGTGGCGGAGCCTCTGTGGAAGCAATGACTTCCGGTGGTATATCTCCCACCAAGAAGACGATGATATCCACCTACTCAAGATAAGAGTTTTTTGCGATCACATTCTGATAACAGACCTGCATATAATGCGATGTGGGGACTTATATGATATGTCGGAGATGTCACTCAATATGAAGCTGCTCCAATATTGCAGTTCCTTTAAATTTAATGAGGGTTGTAAAACTAACTACAACGTTAAGCCTTTTAAACGTATTTAATGAGTACAGATTTAAAGTCTAAATGTTGATAATCTTGTTTTGGGATGATTTTAGAAACGTCTTTGGCCAAGTAAATTTTTCTCCTGTAGTTCCTTTAAATATACTGAGGGTTTAAAACTACCATGATACAATATGGATATCACACTTGAATGTTGGCAGAGAGTCATTGGAGACTGTACAGTTCTGTTGTTCACGTTTGCTTTTCGGCATGATAGCAACACAGTATCTTAGTCTCGCATTAATCTTGTATCATTCCATACCTTGAATTTAAGAGAAATGTTACAAGTATTATGTATAGAAGTCTAAATTTACTTGGCCAGCAATGTTTCTTATTATTACCCACAAAACGAGACTATCGACATTGACGGCCCTAATTTGCATAGTCTTAGTATATGCAGGTGAATATGTTAATGACAAATACACAAGTGATTTTTAAATTATCCTAGACCCTAAAAACATAGGTCTTGTCATCTTATGTGGGCAGGTATGTGGAATATTGGCCACGATATGCCCAAATATGGATTTTTGGCTAATGGCGACCCTAATTTGCATATTATGTCATCATGTGGACATTTGGTAATTTTCAAAATGGTTCCATCTTGATCTTTGACCCTCAAAACATAGATCCAGTCACCTTATTTGTTCATTTATCAACAGTATTTGTTGAAATATATCGAAAATTGTATTTTTAGCTAATGGCGATCCTAATTTGCATATTACGTCATCATGGGGACATCTGGTAATTTTCAAAATGGTTCCATCTTGATCTTTGACCCTCAAAACATAGATCCAGTCACCTCATTTGTTCATTTATCAACAGTATTGGCTGAGATATATTGAAATTGTATTTTTCTGTAATGGCGATACTAATTTGCATAAATTTGCATAAAAGTGATACGTGGGACACTTTTTGATTTTTTTAACATAGCTAATCGTTTTCTACACATTTTTTCTGACATAGTGACATTGATTAGAAGTTTATTTCAGGGGGGTGCACGAACACCCCTTCTACCCACTAGACTATAACAGATTATGTGGGGTAATGCATGTATACAAGAGTAGTGAGTCCGTGCAGGGTTAAATATTTTTCAACATACACACAGATGATCACCTGCTGATACATACACATAAACTATTAAAGTAGACCTGCAAAGCAGATGACACAAATTCAACATGAACATTTCGATATTGCAAGCCAGAGGTGGCAATTACCATCTATCACTTAGCACAACAAAATACCTCTCTTAGCCAGACTTTGAAGTTTGAACGGCCTCCTCCCTTTTTAGTCTGCTTTTGCCTGGGTGCCTTTCCTCCATTGAATGCTCCATATCTTGCTTGAGTTCTTCGTGCCATCTCTTCCCACTTCAACTCGGGTGCCTCTCCGTCAATTACAAAAACTAGTTTGATGCCCATTTGCAAGAGATTGGATACCCGAAAGAACAGATTTCTGAAAAGAATCAATATGTGCCCATTAAAATACAAGGGAATACGGCAAGAATGCATATTTATGAAGTAAAAAAATATTAACTATTACATTACCACACCATAGGAACCAAGTGATCTTTCAAGGGGTGTTTTGAGATGTAAACCAAAATGTGCAGTGAACCACCAAACAGAATCAGAATCAACTTTATTTCCATAATATAAAATCATATACATCATTCTATGTCCTGTACTGACCCTAGTATAGACTCATCTGTTTTTAACATGAAATTAGCTTGAAATCTGTTTAGCAATAGCTTTTATTATTTCAATAATCTTGCCAGATTTCGTTATCCATAGTTCTTTGGTGTCTCTTGATACTGAATTTAAAAGGATATGTGTAAGAAATCTCATGATGAGTTCAGTTAATTCAACAGAAAAAAGTTGTATTTACCTTAAATGTGGCTTGACCACTCTCCCTTGCATGTGTTTGACAGTGACACTTTCACACACCCATACACTCAGATCTACAGCAATGGTCTGGCCTTTCAGAGATGTAATAGGATGGTGCTTCTTTACAGGAGCCAGGATACTCCACAAATCTTTGACACCCATCCTAATCAAGTTACCCTTTAGCTGGGAAAGGAAAGGCAGATGAAATAAAACAAATGACCAGAGAACTTCAGACAACACAAGAAATCCTGCTGGTAAGCTCCCTCTTGCAAAATTTTAGTATCTGGTCAGTGGTGGGAAATTAATTAATGTTCTTTCATACAAAAGACAAGTTCTCAGATCCCCTCCCCCACCCCGACCAGAAGAAAAACAACAGATTTTGGGGGGAACATGGCAATTTTTGGACTGAAAATCACCAGATTTGGACCAAAATTAGTTAAAAGTCTGCAAATTTTGGGTTGTTTTCACTTTTGCCCCTCCCCCAATTTCATCAAATGAATTCTGAATGGGAAACTGAGAAATGACTTGTACAATTAGCCCATCAAGTATACAAATATTGACTGCTCATGAGGGAAATGGTGAAAATAACTACCCGAGGTGACTGGAGACCGTGGGCCTACTATTTTCCCGAGACCGAAGGTCGAGGGAAAATAGTAGGCCCACGGTCTCCAGTCACCGAGGGGAGGTATTTTGCACCATTTTCACATATATAGAGCAGTCAATATTTGTTTTATATAACATATAAAAATATTTCTGTCATTTGAAAAACTTGCCAAGTCTCGAGATCAGCTGCCATCGCAACTCAAGCCTTGTCAAGATACCAATGCAGGGAAAAAAGTTCCCATAAAAATGAACTATTTCCCCGTGATGGGGGAAATAGTAGCTTTTTATGGGAACTTTTTTCCCTCCTGTGAAATTTTGGGGAACTAGTCTCAAATATTTTATGTCATGTGATATAGTATCCACCAATCAAATGAAAGAAATATTTTTATGTGTTATACCAGGTCAGGTCAGGTTTCCTTTGAGGACCTGCTACTGGTATCCTGGTAACCAGTACCACCTGTCCCAGGGCCGAGTTGTCGGCGGCTAAACCGGGTAGCTGGTTACCCTGGTAGAATGAAAAAGATATACCTATAAGGGCGTCAGCTCTGGAGAGCTAATGGCGGCCATCCAGCACATGCTGAAAGGCTAGGCCCACCACCGAAAACTGTGGATTGACGTCAGGAAGGGCATCCGGTCAATTATCTTTTGCTCCAATAAATCCTCACACAGCAGTATTGCTGCGTGAGGTGTATCCGGCCACCCTCGTTAACGGGGCCAAAACTGGATTTAAAACTTTGGTACAACTAACAACATATTTTAATATACAATATAAAACATCACCAATGATAAATTAGCAAATTTGCAAATTAGCCCATCAAGTAAACAATAAACATCACCAATGACAAATTAGTCCATCAAGTACCGTATACAATAAACATCACCAATGACAAATTAGCAAATTAGCCCATTAAGTATACAATAAACATCACCAATGGCAAATTAGCCCATTAAGTATACAATAAACATCACCAATGGCAAATTAGCCCATCTAAGTACACAATAAACATCACCAATGACAAATTAGCAAATTAGCCCATTAAGTATACAATAAACATCACCAATGGCAAATTAGCAAATTAGCCCATTAAGTATACAATAAACATCACCAATGGCAAATTAGCAAATTAGCCCATTAAGTATACAATAAACATCACCAATGACAAATTAGCCCATTAAGTATACAATAAACATCACCAATGGCAAATTAGCCCATTAAGTATACAATAAACATCACAAATGGCAAATTAGCAAATTAGCCCATTAAGTATACAATAAACATCACAAATGGCAAATTAGCCCATCAAGTATACAATAAACATCACCAATGACAAATTAGCAAATTAGCCCATTAAGTATACAATAAACATCACCAATGACAAATTAGCAAATTAGCCCATTAAGTATACAATAAACATCACCAATGGCAAATTAGCCCATTAAATATACAATAAACATCACCAATGACAAATTAGCAAATTAGCCCATCAACATCATCAATGAAAAATTAGCAACAATTTTTTTTTTAATTTTTTTTTTATAATGGAGGTCCCTCAGGGCATGCAAATGATGCACCACTTATGACGCGCGTCAGGGGTCCAGAAAGTTGCGCTTTACAATCACAGATTACTTGCATTTTTGCAAATGCCTGTGGACTAGCAATAATCCAAGAAAATCTATGCATTATGTTTACACGATGAAATAGTAACAAGAGCGAGCATTATTTTGCTTTTAGCCAGCAACTTCAGTCATAGATAATTTTCAGTACTGTCATGCAAATGATGCCACTGTGCGCGTTTATAAATATATCATTGATGCGATATGGGCGAAATTCCCGTACGGATCGGCGCACCGAGTCTAAAGTGCGAGTAACGTAAAAAACTTGCTTTTAGTCGTTGGTGCCAGATGTGCTGGCAAACTATCGCAATTCGTTTTTTAAAGTACCCGGACCTGGAGAGGAATTGCTACAGGCAGGTCAACGAATCATTCAACGGTGGTGCATAGGCTAACCTGGTACCGGGCCTGGTACTGGTCCGCAGCTATAACTACGGTGACCCTGCGATTGAACATGAAGTCAAACAAGCCTCGTTCAAAATGGATCCCGTATTCAAAAAAATTACTTACACTGGAGTTGATACTCCCCCCCCCGTTTCAATCTCCAACAATTTTGAGGTAAAATACTTGATATAAACTATTCGACTTTAGGAATTTGTTGTCCAGTTTCGTGACTTACGTGCTAAAACCTATGGGAACGGCAAAAACCCGACGCTATCTGGCCGGCCCCCTCTGGACAATTGTTGCCATCGGGTTTTATGATTTACCAACATGTCAACAAAACAAAACACAGCCCTTAGCAGCTCTACGAATTTGTCATAAATTTAAGGAAAAAAAACTTGTGTACAAGTTATCTAAGGTTCCTTAAGGCGTATAATGAAGTAAATTGGTGGAAAGAAGCTGGGTTAAGTAGTATTTCTTCCTCTAAGGGGACGAAATTTTGGGCGTATTTTGGGTTAATTAAAGGTAGGCAAATTTAATACTAATAGGCATAAAATCTGCGTACTTGCTATATTCTTATGAAACTGTACTATACACACAATTCCTTCACTGCATGAAAGCTTATTGTGGGGCGCACATCTTTTTTGCCATTTTGAAAGTATGTGATGGTTTGCGGCTTAGTTATGCAAAATGGCCTAATAAATATGCTAAATGGCGTCTCGCTGAAACTGGTACATACGGATAGCAAATTCCATTGTACATGAAAGCACTAGTCTGCCATACATCGTGTTAGTGGAATCATAGTTAGGTCAACGTGCATGTGGGCCAATTAAAAAAGGGCATTCTTAGCGATGATTGATCTGATTAAATATGCATAATTTGCTCATATCGTGAAACAGATACAATGGATATTGCAAAAGTTTCTGTGTAACCTGGAGCGGTGGGGTGTTGAGAGGGAGTAGTGATTTTGGTGAAAGGGGAGGGGTGTTGGGGTAGGGGGTGGTTTGTGGGAGAGGGTGGAGTATTGGGAGGGCATGGGGGATTTTGCAGGGTGTTGGGGAGCGGGTGTTTTAGGGTGTTGGGGAGGGGTGTTGCAGGGTGTATGTGTGGAGGGTGGGTGTTTCGGGGTGTTTGGGGGATGTTGGGTGAGTGGGCGGGTTGGTTGCGGAGGAGGGTGGGTGTTGCGGAGGGGTGGGTTGCGGGAGTGTTGGGAGGGGTGGGGTTGCGGGGTGTTGAGGGAGGGTGTTGTGTTGCGGGTGTTGGGAGGGGGTGGGGTTGCGGGGGTTTTGGGAGGGGTGTGGTGGTGGGGAGGGGTGTGTGGGGAGGGTGGTGGTGTGTGGGGAGGGTGGGGTGGTGTGGGGAGGGTGTGGGGTTGGGTGTGGGAGGTGTTGGGGTGGTTGTGTGGGAGGGTGTGGGGTGTTTGCGGGGTTTGGTGATTGGAGGAGTGGGTTGTTTGCGGGGTGTTGGAAAGGGCTGGTGTGTTGGGGGGGGAGGGCTTTTCAGGATGTTTTTGGGGAGGGGGTGGTGTTGCGGAGTGTTGGAGGGGGTTGGTGTTTGGGCGGGTGTGTTGGGGAGGGGGTGGGGGTGTTGCGGTGTTGTGGGAGGGGGAGAGGGTGTGGTGTTGCGGGTGTGTTGGTGAGGGGGCTGGGTTTGCGGGAGGGGGAGGGTGTTGCGTGTATGTTGGGAGGGACGGGGGGGGGGGGGGGGGGGTGGGGGGTGTGGGGTGTGTGGGGTCGGGGGTGGGTGTGTGGGGAGGGGGCTGGGTGTGTGCGTGGGTGTTGGGGAGGGGGCAGGAGTGTATGTGTTTTCGGGGTTGTGAAGAGGGCTACGGGGTGTTGTGGAGGGGATGGGTGTTGCAGGGTGTTGGGGAGGGGTGGTGTTGCGAGTGTTGGGAGGGGGTTTGGTGTTGAGGAGAGGTTGTTGGGGAGGGGGTGGGGTGTTGGCGGGTGTGTTGGGGAGGGGAGGAGTGGGGTTGTTGCGGGGTGTTGGGAAGGGGCTGGGGTGTTGCAGGAGGTTGGGGTGTTGCGGGTGTTGGTGAGGGCGATGGGTGGTGTTGCGGGGTGTTTGTTAGGGGTTGGTGGGGTGTTTTCGGGTGTTGGGGAGGGGTTGGGGTGTTGCGGGGGTGTATGGGGCATAGTTCTGGGGTTTCTGGGTTTGGGGAGGGGATCGGGGTTTGGCAAGGTGTTGGGGAGTGCTGTGGGTGTATGGTAGTGGTTGGGGAGGGGTACAAGGTGGTTGCGGAGGTGGATGGGGCGTGTTGCGCATGTTGGGGAGTGGTGGGGTGTTTTCAGGGTGTTGGGGAGGGTATGGTCTTGCGGTGTTGGGAGGGATGGGTGTTGCAAGGGTTGTTTGGGAGGGGGTGGGGTGTTGCGGTGGTTTGGGGAGGGGGGTGTTGGGGAGGGGTGTGCGGGGTTCTGGAGGGTGGGTGTGTTGCAGGGTGTGTGGGAGGGGGGCCGGGTGTTGCGGGGTGTTGGGAGGGGGGAGTGGGGGTGTTTTTTGGAGGGGGTGGGGTTTTGGGATGGGGTGGGGTGTTGCCCGGTGATGGGGTATCTAGCTTTGCACCTTTTTTTATAGCCATACATCCCTTTAATGAACTTAGAACCATAAGTATGGGTTCCTATACTGTTAACAATAATATTTTCGAACAAACTGCGCCAAACCTTACACAGATCAAATCTACACAGAGTTGAAATCTGTGTACCCACTATACATGGAGACAGACTCGCATTCGATTGGAGTACCACGACCTCCACTTGTTTGCCGCGTGCCATACGATGAGGTGTGCGGTATCCCTGTCCGTACTCTGTGGCCAGAACGTGTTGATCGAGAAACGCTATCCTCAACTGCGCCATATACAACTCTAGAGTGTAAATTCGGGCTGCCCTGCGTTGGTAACAGAAAATATTCCAACAATGATTTCTTCAATCAGTTTTTCTCGCAAGTCGACTGCACTTGCAAAGACACTTACGCTTCCAGATCCGCGAATTAACTTGTTCACTGGGACGATGCTTAACCAAGGAGGCACTGCTCCTCGGGTTGGTAAACCTTTCCGCCCAGGTTTGGGTACTTTTTTCCTAACCGTATAATACATGTGCCATGACGGCGTTAGATGTTCAACAAGAATTGTTTCAGAGTTATAGCTGAGCGCGGACGTGCATCAACACGGAATGATGCGCGATTCATATGGCTTGTATTGAGTAGCCTGCAGATATTTCGGCGCGGCGTTGCCCACCTCTGAACTACGCGTCGCCCTCGTAAGTACGTACCCCTGCTTTTCAAAATTAAAAAAAATGGCGTAAGATTGAAAGCCAAGTGCGATTTTTGAAAATACTCAAGTATCTGGAAAAGTTATCACAAGCATTGTGGAAAAGGGATTGCGACCAGTAGCGATTGCGTCTTCACTTTTCCGTGTCTGCGAGCACCGACAGTACCGACAGATAGATATGGATACCACCTCGTGGTTGTAGCCCATCGGTCAACACCTTGAGATGGGGCAGTAGTTAATCCAACAGAACCCACACAAACTACATGTGAAACCATAGGGGTTTTACAAGAGGCAGCACGAAAAAATTAAGAAATTTCTACGAAGAAGTATGCTCACTTTACCGATATCACAGGGACTAATAAGGCTTGTATACCAAAGTTTTTCACTCGGTTAGAAGCGAGTCCCTATACTGCAAAAGAAAAGAAAATCGGCAAAACTTTAAATACCCTGTGTCAGCTAAAATTCCACATCGGTATCACATGTCTTGTTTGTTACAAAAATGGCGGCGATACCACATGCTTAGACAGCTGCAGCAACCTTCGGTTTACGTTTCAGGGACTGAACATCAAAAAATTGTTTGTATGTGCTCTGGAAAACCCGCCACATACATGTCGCAGAGGACAGTTTGGAAAAATAAAGAATAGGTTAAAATCTTTATATTGTACTTATTGTTCTTCCAGTGTCAATAAGGGCGTAACTTTGGATTGTGTATCAAGAGAAAGAAGAAACAATGGCTAAACTTAATATTTCCAACTCTGCAGTGATGTAAGAAACTCAATTATAAATTTCCCTCCCACATGTGGTGCTGGTTTTCCCAGATCGCATGGCCCTAACATTCAGTCACATGATGTAAATCTCTTCCAACACGCAATACGTGTTGTCGCGTGGGTGTGTAACACTATCAACGTGCGGGCCGGGACGGCAAGAGATCTGAGACTCGTTTCTGGTCTTCGCCGTCAGTAGTCCCAAACAAAAATAATACATGCTTTTCATCGTACAATCTACCCGAAGTACGCCCGTTTTCCGAATTTTACGTCGATTCTTCGATATGCAATGGGATTCTAAATATAGTGGGACATATGTAGGCTGAGAGTCTACTCCCATGTGGATGCAGTATTGAACGTTAATGCCGCCGACATGGGACTTTGCCTACCGGTACCCAAAATTTATGTCATTGTTTCAGCAGGGCGGAATAGCTTTCGTAAACTGTGATACCTACTTTCGCCACACTACGACAGACAACTTCAATTTTCTACGCTAGGTTCTATCTGTACACAGACCCAATTACGATCCATATTCAAAACAAAACTAACAGACCCTCTGATGCAAAAACATCCATAGAACCCCTTTGTTTGAATTTGAGATTTAGTTTCAAGTTACACACATGAGGGATTGATAACGACTAGTCTATGTTAGAGACAGGCACATCTGACCAAGGGCGCTATAACTTTGACTGGATAATTATGTCCTAAGTAAAACTGTGCCATTTTCACCTGTAAAAAAAAAAAATGTATTTTATGCTGGTTTTCAGAAATTTGTTATAAAAACAAAAATAATGCATATTTTTGTTTGTGGTTTGGTTTGACAAACAGTTAAATGTCCAGGGAATCAAAGTATAATATTGGTTACTTTGGTGACTTTTTAGTTTAATAATAACCGTAGTTTAAAAATAGATTTTTTGACAAAAAAAAAACACTAAAAAAAGGCAATTTTGGGAAAAAATGCAATTAAAGCCAAAAAATCTTTGGATGACAACGCTCTGACTTGGGTTGACGAAAACTTCAATGCTTTGGCCATCAGAAAACAATCTTAGTTGAATCCAGGAGCGCTGCCTTTTTTTGCTACCGGTTGGGCAAAAATGCCTTTTTCGCTCAAAATTGGCCTAAAATGGCCCCAAAATGGACAAATTTGACCAAATTTTTCATATAATTTCATTTTTTACCCCTTAATGGTGGAATTTTCACTTCAAATTTTACAGTTGAAAGGAAGATACATGATTGCATTGGTAAATTGACACAAATATGGGCACCGGTCCAAAAGATCAATTTTACAATGTTTTTGTGTGGTGGCACAGTATTCTCATTCGAGTTTTACAGTATTCTAGACTATGGACACTCATATCAGAGAAACTGCGCAATCCTCGCAGTCTTTATTTTGACGCAACTTCACTTCCAAATATCGTAAAATCACAATTTTGGTGTCAAATTACTTCTAAGAAGTGTATCTTTCCAACTAGCAATATCCTGAACAGATTTTATGATTTTCAAAATTTCATGCCTGTCCCTATCTATGTCCGATCTAAAAATCGGACTTCTTCCCATAAATCTTTCCCCGTTGTTCTGGAGGCGTCCCTTCAATTTAATGCATATAGCAATATTGGGTTCTGCCTGGCAATTGCCGAATGTTTAAAAAAATAAATAAATGTTTAGTCCTGCTAGCACGACCTGAGATTCATGTTTTTCAACAATATGTCATTCACTGATCAGTATCTCAGGTCCTGCAACGGAAGTATGAGTTTGACTTCAGATATAAGAGATGACATTTCAAGTACCTCTAATCAGGCTATTACTTACAGGCTCTGGTCTCACTTTTGCTAAGAAGTATCTTTCGAACGTTTACATCACTGCTATAATTGTTGAAGTCTTAGAAAAATCTGTCAAAGGTGATATTTTTCCATCAATTTCGGGTACTCCAAATTTTATTCGGAGCCTAAGTCCAAAGCGTCAACTCTACGGTGTTTTTTTGAAACCACTGTAAAGTTGATGCTGTTGGGTCAAACAGGGATCAACCGGGGTCAAGGTATAAGGTATTATACTTCTATAGTCGTAGGGAGCGACTTCTGCGTGTGGAGTATAGTAACCTGGATCTTGGGTCCTATATCCGGTTTTGCGCAAGACAATCGCTCACTGCGACTGACGTATATCGCTGGGCTTGCTTTTTCGCACACCATGTGACCCTTGAACTCTGCTCCCGTATTAACGGAAGTGTGATTTTAAACATCAACAAATCTGGCATTAGTGAGCAACCAGGCCCGTAGCCATGGTGGGTGGGGGGGTGGAACACCAACCAGCGATCCTCAAAAAGAGAAGAAAGAAAGGAAGATGAGAGGGAAGGAAAAGAGAACGAGAAAAGGAAAGATGGGAAAGAGAATGAGAATAGAAGAGAGAAAAAAAATAAGGGAAGTAAGAATGAAACAAAAGGAGACATCAGAACGCATGAGATGAAAATAGACTTACATAAACCCAATATCACAAATCTTTGGCTTCCCCTCAAGCCAATTAGTTTTGTCCCCAGCCAACAACGGTAATCATGAAGTGTTAATGTACCAAAACAGTACAGGGATCAAAATGTGTAAATAAATGTGAGAAAACACGGAGGGGAGCCTTGGGCCATTCCCCAAGTTTGGTTTACCAGTATTTAAGGGAAGTTTCAGTCAGGGAGCTGAAGTTGGTCAAGAGAAAAAATGGTTAGGATAGATTTCCTAGCCCCCAGCACCATTTATAGGTCTACTGGGCGCATTTGAATTAATACTATACTGAACCCTTCAAAATACATTCTCATAGCTAAAAAATCCACAGAGCTCGGGGGCTCCACCCCCTGGACTCCGGCAGGGGCTCTTTGCTCATCAGGGTTGGCTTTGCCCGGTCAAACCTATTTTATTTTGACCAGAATGCGGTTAAACACCAGGTTAAAACCGGGCAAAAAGTGGTTTTTATAACGGTCACAACCTGTCAAAACAATTTCATAATCACAGTCGATAATAAATTATTGTCTTGACGAGGGTGATTAGTAGAAAACATATTGCACATATTGAGGAGTTGGACGAGATAAATGTCATTTGAAGGAAATTCAAATGCCTATTGAAAAAAAAGCAAAAATATGTTAATCGGAAACTGCAACAAAAAATTCATGTAAATGATAATGACATGTGTGTGTCATGACTTGTGTGAGAAATGAGTTTAATTGTGATGCTATGTGTGGGGTCCAGAAAGGTGTTGAAGGTATAAGGATGAGTTGAGGTTAATAATATGTTTGACCATGCATGCATCTGTACTGTTTTACTGGTTCTGACCATGCATGCATTTGTACTATGTTTTGAGCTGGTTCGGAACCATTCATGCATTGTATTGTTTTGACCATGCATGCACTAAGTTTTGACCATGCATGCATTGACATTTTGCCAGGGTTTTGACCATGCATACATTTATAGTATGTTTTGACCTAAAATTGGAAATTGTATGCAGTTGTTTACTAGGATTCGACACCCACATACATTTGTAGGGTTAGGTGGGTAATATGTTTTGGACCCTGGTTTTGACAATGCATGCATTTGTAATGTTTTGACCAGCATGTTATTTGCACTGTTTTGATCCTGGTTTGACCATCATGCAATTTGCACTGTCTGGACCTAGTTGTGACCTTGTGGTTTTGACATGTTTGCCTGTCAATTTGTATCTGTTTGTCGGGTTTTAGGACAAAATGCCATACAATTTCGTTTTGACTGGTGTGGTGGTGGACTATACATGCATGTAGACCTAATAAAATGTAATGCTAAGACAATAAGCCAGGTTTGGACCCCAGCATGTGTATGCATTATTTTTGAACTGTTTTGGTTCTGCGGGTGGGTAAATTTGGTTAAAGTGGGGTATAAAAATCGAAAAAGGTACCATAATAACATATCATATGGAAACTTTTCTTGAAAATTAATTTACAAAATGGAAATCAAGGCATTTTGTTCTCCGGTAGGCTTATTATGTACCAAATTAGATTGCCAGTAGTTACTTTGAAACTTACTGGGCTATTACCTTCAGAACTGGACCCTTAAAACTGACATCCTGCCTAGATTACAAAAGAAAAATCTGTTTTCTCAAAAGTGTTGTTTTTTTAATGTCCATTACAGTTTGAAAGAAATGTTTTAACATCGGAACCTGTTGTGTGCATATTTATGTACACAATTAGGTTTTGACCAGTTTTGGACCAAAACTTAGGCGGGTTTCAAAACCTACCCGGTTAAAAACAGGTTTTAAAAAGGTTTTTAACTGCCCGGTTTAAACCGCCCGGTTTTAACCGATCAACCCTGCTGCTCATGCAACGCCATCCGTTTAAAGACAATTCGGCGCTAGCAGCTAAATTTGTATGTTATAGTTCCACTTCGGCAGTACAAGCTTATACTGCCCGTATAAGTGAGCAAAGTTAGAAACCAGTCTGTTCTTTGAATTGGTTAATATTTACCCCTCAAAAAGTGGTAATCTTGAAGGGTCTGAATAGCTGAACATCGAGGCTTTTTTTTTTTTTTTTTTTTTTTTTTTCCGGGGCTTCGCCCCTGAGACCCCCAGAAGGGCTCTGCTCCTGCACCACACCCCTCAAAGAATTGGCGCTCGCTATATGCAATTCTCTTTGGCAGTACAAAGTTTAACCATGTATAGGCCTACTGACCGTGCATGAGAAAAGTTAGCACAAGTCTTTAATCGGTGTCTTGAACTGGTTACTATTTACCCCTCAAACAGTGATCATTTTGAAGGTTCTGAATAGCTAAAACCCAAGAGCATTCCGGGGGCCCGCCCCCTGGACCCCGGCCAGGGGCCTAAAGCGGGCCCCTGTACCCCACCCGTTCAGGGCTTTCCGGTTTGTGTCAAGCACTGCGGGGTGCATTCAAACGATCAAGGAAAAATGGTCTGTAAGAGCATCTACTTAGGACAATTGTCAACGGCCCTTAAGTGGCCCGAACGGCGCCGTTAGTTGTATTGTTTTATTCGCCCATATGCTTTCCAAGACTCTTACGGCAGCAATAACATCCTTTCAGTTTACACCCCCCCTGACAAAAGTCTAGCGAGGCCCTGGAGGCAACTTGACGATTCAAAGGACAATTTTTTGTTATGTTTGATTATGTTGATGATGTAAGGATACATCCTGTTGGGGGAATTACTATACATCAACCACCATGGCACATGCTTGATTTAGCGTCAGAGTGTTTTCAGTAAGTTTTCAGCCAGGCTTTGTAAGTTGACTTCACATGATTTGCACAGTGAGCCTTATGTATGAACTCAAACTCATTAGCCTGGATTGTAACTGGACGCCAAGATAACGTCCACATTAAAGGTTATGGTGATAAGCTTACAATTATTGGGAAAATTGGTATGAAGTCACAAACTGGGGATCCTCCTAAAAAAAATGTTTCACACCAAAAACTGAGAAATACACACCAATTTTTTATTTTTTGCTTTTAATTTAGAAATGTATACACTTAACACCCATAAAAATGTACATTGTGGAAAGCTTATTACTCCAAGGAGTCATTTATGCACAATATGACCCAAGAATACAGGGTTGCAAATACTCATATTAGGGTGTACCTTGAAAGAAAGGTCATTTTTGACCATACTTTGCCACCCTGAGGTTTTGTTTAATTTTGAGGGAGGTAGACCAAAAGACCTATGATTTCTGCATATAACATTACTAGGGCTTTCATTGAAATAGTGTAAGAAACTGCTTGCCATACTTCAGGTAAGGGTAAGATTAACAGGGTGATCCAAAATTGCTATCGCAAATGCAAAAAAAGTGCATGTCGTTAAATATGAAAAACAATTTTGGCAGGAGTTTTTCTTGACATTGCAGTGTTTGTAAATCACTTTTCAATGAGTGAGTAATGGTAAATTCAATGCTTTCTTGTATTTTTTATATACCGTATTGTTCCTAATAAACGCCCGGGGCGGTGGCTGCATTTTCAAAAGGGAGGCGTTTGTTACAGTCAAAAAGGAAAAGTCAAAAATCCCGCAAACATCACCTTACACACGCTTATGTTCGCTGGATGCAAATAATACAAACGAACAAGCAGGGGGGGAGCTGTTTTCACACTCCCGAGGTCAAGGTTCCATACTCCAGATAGTAGATTCACCATCGTGTTCAACGAAGAAAAGTTTTGGACAGCGTCGATTAGTTGGGAGAGGAGGCAGACTATGTGCCCGGTTCACCTGTTTCATGAATGAAGTAAGATAATCTGGCATTTCAAGTTTTTATGAGAGGGTGCAAAGACTTTGTGTTCCTCTGTATCCTAACACGTAAACACGGGCGCTCATAAAGTCAGTAACGTTCAACTCACCTTGTTACATTGATACCATTGAAGCAAAGCCGAGGTCAGCGTAGGTCAGAGGTTTTGAGATGTTAGTGTAACTATAAATGCGTTTACGTTGACTTGAATGGTTTCATAATCACAGAATTGATTTTGTTTTGCTATCGGACTAATGTAAATAGATTAGCTTTGGAAAATTTTAATTTCATCCACTGCACATCCCCTCATTCAATGCCAATACCTTCGGAAAAGTACTAGAGGTTGACCACGATGGGTTGAATTACTATAACTATACAACTGTGCACAACAGCGGTTATGACAGTCTCCGGCCAGTAAAATCATGTAATTTAGGTAAGTTTAAATCATTTCTGAATTGTTTTATCAAAAAAATAGTAGGAGGCGTGGCGTTTATTAGAGCAGGGGCGTTTTATGAGGGAACAACACGGTAGTTACCATGTAGGCAGATTACAGGGTGGCTCACAAATTTGAATGAAGCTTTTCGGGTACATCAATATACTTTGGACAGTAATCCAAATTGATTGTCGTTATCAAGGGAATGACAACAATTTAATGTTTTAAATTTACAATGGGAAACATCATTATTTGATTCAGTGTCTTTGGTGTTTTGTTATACAGGGTGGGTAAAAAGTCCTCAACTTCCAATACAGGGTGGTCTTGCATTTATACTGGTACACTGTTAAACTACTTACCACACCGTTACTACTTACTAGGACATGAAACTTACAACTTTTCACATGTTTCTTCACAATGTGCAGGTGGTAACTTGGTCCTCTGGCACGTACCAGCTGCAGCATTACAATTTTGTGGATTTTGCTTGACTCCTGCAAATTTGTCTCCAAATTTAGTTCATTTATTTTCATGTTTATTATTTTGTTGTTTATATTTATGCTGCTGTTTATTAGTTTACACTATTTCATTTTCTTATTACCGTTTTCATTAACATTTTCAGAAATTTATCATCACATATCATAATCAGTTACATTCATTTGATTTTAATTATGAGCACCCACTTACGTTAAGAACTATTCGAAATGCACGTGAGACAGAGGAGGAAACTGCAGCGCTGGCCGGACAAATTGAGTATTAGTTGCACCTAATAACATTCTAATTAACTACTTTAAATTTACTTTTTCAAGAAATTGAGTATTTTAATGGGAGAGTGCACCTTTATCTTTTATGTGTGTATAATTTGGACTTGCTCTAGCAGTAACCTTTTAAGTGTTAAAGTTTCAAAGTAATGCATTTTTCACAATTTTGTGTGCTACTCTATGGCCTCCTCAAACCGCCGGGTCCACCAAGAGAAGATTTCAATAGCTCCCACAAGCATTGCTTCCCATTGAGGTTTTTGTACAGGTACCTGATGTGGGTCGTTAGTGATGAATCATGGCTAAATTGACAGTACTGATCCCAAACTTGCATTTTAAGAGCGTTTCATTTCTAACGATCCACATGGCGACCTGTACAAAAACTTCCAATGGAAGCAATGCATTGTGGGAAGCTACTGGTATCTTCTCTTGGGTCCACCTGTGACATACCTGAACTATTTATCCCATAACTTTCTTATTATACATCCTAATGACCTGGAACTTTTTTATTTCAAAGAGGAGGAAATAAGCAACAAATTGATACCAAAGTCAAGGTATTTGCCTTAGTAGAAGTTCTCAAAAATAAGTGAAGTACATGAAAAAAAGGCGAACCATGAAACAAATCCACCATATTTAAGGGACCAGTTCATGACATGCGACCAACTATCTATGTTAATCTCTCATGCTCTCGCGTAGTACCAATTTAGATCAAATTTATCTTTCACAGTCTGTGTGACACAGACTACACTGTGGGAAATACTTACCGGTACACTGTGGGAAATACTTACCGGACCGCCGTACCTCTGAACAATTCTGGCAGCAACTTTAGTACATGAGTATTAATTTTTAATCCCACTGTTTACTGTAGTGCTACATCATACGGGATG
This sequence comes from Ophioderma brevispina, assembly GCA_023653785.1. Classification (NCBI taxonomy): domain Eukaryota; kingdom Metazoa; phylum Echinodermata; class Ophiuroidea; order Amphilepidida; family Ophiodermatidae; genus Ophioderma; species Ophioderma brevispina. The sequence continues at coordinate 60,744 of JAMKCH010001358.1, forward strand.
AATTTAGTATTCTGCCACACTTCAAATTCGGCACCTTAAACATGCGGTTTATTCCGTTAACGTTGCCGAATTCGTAGCCTGTGGCAGAATACTAAATTCTTTCCCATCATACATGATTAAAGCAATATTAGCACATTTTTTTGAAGGGTGCCCCCAATTTTTCAAAAAATTTGGAGATTTTTACACGGTTGCATTGGTAACTGGCTAGTAAACTATACCTGTGAATGGTTAAGCTCAAAATGTCTGTGTGTCACAAACAAGGAATTTTGTACTAGAATAATTATTATCGGGGATCCCCGATAATAATTCAACGGCTGCTGGAAACGGCCTTCCAATGTGAAATAGCCGGGAAATAGCGCCATGTACGTGTCTACGCTCATCCATTAGTTGTTTTAATAGTTCGGGCAAGTCAAGTTAGAGGTTATTTTCTCGAGGTGGCACTATTTCATCATGGACGGACATAAACGTAGCATTTCCAGCTCTGCCGTTAAAGACACTATCAGTGATCCGACAGAGTGAAAATATTTGAAATTTGCAGGAATATAGTTTAAAAGTAAAGGATAAGTCTGTAGAATTCTTCATAAGTATTTTTTCCAACTGAAGAATTAACGGAAAGGCCGAAATGGCAGTGTTAAGATAACGCAAATCTCACCATCATACGTGTTTAGAAAGTGTCCGTTCGGACAATTTATGACTACAATAACCGATTTTTTGTCTTTATTATGCTGTGTTTGTGTCTATCCTTGCAGGGTATGTTAGAATACCAATACCTGTTCCCACAATGCAAAAATCTGAATTTTGATGATTTTTGTTATCTGATTTATCAAATCATGATAGTGTCTTAAGTCGCACTCTGCATGTCTGGGATCCCAATTCTAATTACAAAATCGCTTATTTTTGTGATAAATACGTATTTTTTTAGCAATTCTCGTTCGCAGGTATAGTTTCCTAGACAATTACCAACGTACTGTGCAAAAAGCAATTTTGAAAATTGGGGGCGCTCTTAAAAAGTTTGCATATTGCCAGGGGGGGCGGCCAAGATAGCGTCGTTTTTGCCGTTCCCAGTAAGGTTTAGCACTTAATCACGAAACTTGACAAATATTCTAAAGTTGAAAATATGTTTAATATCAATATTTTTTTCCACTCAAAATCCATTGGAGTTGAAGAACCACTCCAGTGTAGTATTTTTTGTATGAATAACGGTACAAACTGGATCCATTTTGACGAGGCTGGTTTGACCTCATGTTTCACATCGCAGGGTCACCGCTATTTATAGCTCTGGCGGACCCTGTCCCGAGTCCCGGTACCAGTTTAGCCCATGCACCACCGTGTAATGATTCGTTGACCTGCATGTAGCAATCTTCTCATGTCCGGTTTTTAAAAACGATTTGATGATATTTGGCAGCCACAAGTAGCAACCACCGACTCTAAAGCCCAAGGCCAATTTAGATCGTGGGTCGCGACTCCGTTACGGAATTCCCAATCGCCACTCACTGATCTATTAAAACTCGCACATTGACTTCACTGTTCAGGCTCGTTCAATGACTCGTTCGGCAGTTTTCCGCTATGAATGAAGTTGGCCGCCACCGCTCGCTGCCTGAATATTAGCTTTAATAGAATAATACAACCTCAGAGTCGAATTCAACAACTTTTCTGAAACTTGGGACAATTGAAGTTGTAGTTGAAGAGAGTGCATTAAAGTCAGCTGTAAAGGGCAATAATCGTTATAAGCCCCGTAAGTTATGAAGTCACATTTGCACCCTAGCTTAAAACTTGTTCATGAGCTGTTTTACGAGAAAAGCTTGTCAGGGGGTGCTGGTCATGCTGGCGTAATGTTATATCAGAGATACACAATGTGCCTTTCCTGAAGAATTGAATTGTAGCAAAATTGTAGGCCTATATATACTCATTGTTATAAGACCCGTTATATTGTCTCACTCCGAAATTAACAATAGAAACCGGGGCTTATAAAAAGAGTATATATATAGGGTGTGATAGCATCATTGTAAGTATTTCCACCCGTCCGTAGGACCCCCCCAAAAAGGGGATTCTTTGGGGGGATACTATTTCAGCAACTAGAGGGGTCTAGTAGTTTGGGGGGAAAGAAGGTTACGAAGGAAGGAAAGGCGGAAACCGGGGGCTTATAAACTCTCGCGCTTTTATTCGTTTTTTTTTTGGGAAAAACATTCCAATTGAAATGAGTCTCTTAAAACGGAATAAACATATCGCAATATTATAATAAGGTGAATGTTCATAAATGGAAGATTGTATAGGCCGTTAACTACATAATCGGCAAAGTGCGGACTCCTCTGATATTTTCATTGCAGATCTTAAATTAAAAAATATAATCAAAATTTTGTGCTTGAAGTGGAAATCGAACCCGAAACATCTGTATTACAAGACGAGCACTGAGACGCAAGCCATGTAATCCGAGCCGACAGAAAGTCGTGCTTTTGTTCTACTTAAATCAAAGACATTAACGAATAAGCTCTCCCGTCCGCACACATCCATTCCATAATCTATTTCATGATGATTGACCCGCCAAGCCGCTTTGGTTCAATTTACTATGGCTTTTCAAAAAAAGGTTACATTAACTTTTGTTTGCCGCGACATAGGCCTTTCCGTAAAAGAAAAAAGAGTCAATGTTCGAGCTTATATACTCTTGTGTTGATAAGTGTGCTTTTATTTGCTGTTACTTGGTGATGATGTTAAATTGTGAGAATTAAAATAGTGAGATTTTATACGCCCGGGGGAAAAACTTAGGAGCAGATTTTGCAACAGAATAGGTATGAGATCAACGTTTTATTAGCGAGAAATCCCGACATCAAAAACAGAAGTTAATAATTTGAGGGAAAAAGATTGATTAATTAACGGGGCCTATAAAATCTTCACTTCTATTCGGAAATTAACATGTCATTGTCTCTGTGGAATAAAGTTTGTTTCGAAATCACTTCAAACCGGACAATTGGACTATAATAAAAAGGAATAAAACGTGAGATTTTATAAGCCCCGTTCACTCCTTTCCTTCCTTCTTAACCTTCTTACCCCCCAAAACTACTAGACCCCTCTTTTGCTGGACAATATATCCCCCAAAAGAAATCCCCTTTTGTCCTACGGACGGGTGGAAATACATAGAATGATGCTCTTCAAACTCTATGTATATACTCTTGTTATAAGCCCCGTTCTATTGTTAATTTCGAGTGAGAGGAGTCCGCACTTTGCCGATTATGTAGTTAACGGGGCCTATAAAATCTTCCGGGATGAATTTAGTATCCTGCCACACTTAAAATTTGGCACCTTTAACATGCGGTTTATTCCGTTAACGTTGCCGAATTCGTAGCCTGTGGCAGAATACTAAATTCTTTCCAATCTTCCATTTATGAACATTCAATTTATTATAATATTGCGATTTATTCCGTTTAGAGATCATTTCAATTTGGAATGTTTGACCAAAAAAAACAAACAAATAAAACGCAAGATTTTATATGCCCCCGTTCACTCGTTTCCTTCCTTCCTTCTTAACCTTCTTTCCCCCCAAAACTACTAAACCCCTCTTCTTGTTATTTTCACTAGAATTAACAATCTAGACCGGGGCTTAGACAAGTATATATATAGAGTTTGAAGAGCATCATTCTATGTATTTTCACCCGTCCGTAGACAAAAGGGGATTTCTTTTGGGGGATATATTGTCCAGCAAAAGAGGGGTCTAGTCAGGCGCGGATCCAGGGAGGGGGCGGAGGGGGCGCGCTTCCCCTGTAATTCTGCAAATTCTTGCAAAATCATCCCATTTAAACTATTTTGGAGCAGTTACAGCCTTTCAGCCCCCCGGTAATGTTGACATTTTCAAATCCTGGATCCCGCCAGGCGATATTTTTGGGGGTAAAGGTAATAAGGAAGGAAACGAGTGAACGGTGCTTATAAAATCTCATGTTTTATTCTTGAACCAAAATATTTGTGCGGTGCGGTCTACTGTTTACTCCTGCCCCTACTGGATTACTTGTTATACGCACGCACATTGTTCAAAGTTTCAGAATGAATGATTCAGTGTGGCCTAGCTATTATGTGGTGACCCCCGATATACGACGTGCTTTAAGTGTATGACTATGGTGCGGTCCATTAACCCTGTCCCCCCCCCACGGCGACGGCGATGATCATGAATGCTAAAAGATTTTCAGCGAAAGAAGCACCAACTTGTTTTCACTAATTTCAGTAAGCTAGGGTGTCAAATTGTGACGTCATACTTACGGGGCTTATACAAGATTGCCAAGTAGGCACCACTACAAATCAAGTCAAGCTTAGCCTTTTATTCATGCTTATCGGACTCCATGACTTCTTGTCTAAACTTTGCCTGCTAAAATCACAGCATTCTTTAGCTGAACTTGCATTTCGTGAGCCATCGTTTGATTTCATCAGGGTTTTCTTATTCGCCGCTTGCCAGTCGCTGTTACAGCAATTGACATTACTCACACGCCTTGATCCAATATCAGTGAGAGGCAATAATTGTAAAAGAGACTACACCACAAATTTCCCTTGGGCAAAAGCGATTTGCTTAGTTCAAAAGGTAAGACTCATTCAGGGACCGTTCTTTTTTTTGTAAGGGGGCTGGGAAAGATAATAGGGGTTGTGTCATTTTTTTTAAATTTTGTATTAACTTTGTATTTTTTTTAGACGGGGGTTTAACAAGTGTCCCAATCTGAATGTATCTTAAACACCTTTAATGCACACATGGGTCACATCTAGACCCAAGAGGGAAGAAATATTTCTAATGTCTCTTTTAAGCTTTTGGTGCTGGGCTCAGTGACGTAACTAGCTTTCTTCTCGGGGGGGGGCAAAGGGGGGACATATATTTCCTGGTGGAAGCAATATTTAAAATTTGTTAGTATAGTATAGGCCTTTATGATGTTTTCATGTAATTTGGCGCATGTGCAGAAACTCACTAATTTTTCATCGGGGGGGGGGGGGGGGGGGGGGGGGGGGGGGGGGTCGGGCCGGGCCGGGCAAGATTCCGCACAGGTGTGAGAATTAGTTTGTCTTTGTCTTTCGTCCTTTTTTTCTGAGTTTTGATAAATAAAACACACAGGGGAAAAGAAGATTCCCCACCAAGGGGGTGGCAGCTCCCTGCCCGGTTAGGCCACTGGCTGGGCTGGCAGATAATACCACATACATCCAGGTTGTGCCAGTGTGTATGCATAAGGACCGGGGTTGGGGAAAGGGTATTCTTGTCGGGTAACCACCCACGTTACAAAAAACACAGATACCTGGGAAGGTCTCTAGACTTGCAATATAGGGTATCAATTCAACCTATGTCTCTGTGACTCTCTGTCTCTGTTCTCTGTCTCTGCAACTATAATTAGAGAATAAAAGATAGGATTTGTTGTTTTGCCTATCTAATATCGTGTCATATTGGATGGGCAGTCCAATATTTTGAGTAGTGGTGCCGGCGAAGCCGGTATCCACTACGATAAAAATATTGGACTGCCCATCCCATATGACACGGATATTATATAGGCAAAACCACAATCCTATCTTTTATTCTCATTCTTATTTAGTTTTGGTTTTTTAACACCGAAACATTTTTATTTCAATACTATTAGTTTAACAGGCCAAAAATTTTCCCCCTGTCAAAATGACCAACCACATACTACTTGCGTACCCTGTCGTAACCTTATCATGCGCGCGTAAACACTTGCGGGGCGACGCACTATCTAATTTCGTCTCATATAAGATAGGCAACAACCAATGATATTGCGTGTTTGCTTACTAAACCCCGCCCACTGATAAGAAATATTGATTTATAGATGGGTTGATTGCCAAGGATTTGTTTGTCTCTGCTAACCATTGTTGGCTGCAGTTTACAAAATATAGTGTTTGCACATTCAGCGAAGAGTATGTCATTAAAGCAATATTAGCACATTTTTTGAAGGGCGCCCCCAATTTTTCAAAATTTGGAGAATTTTTTACACGGTTGCAAATTGGTACCTGGCTAGTAAACTATCCGTGAATGGTTAAGGCTCAAAAATGTCTCTGTGTCGCGAACGAAGGAATTTTGTACTAGAATAATATTATCGGGGATCCCGAAATAATTCAACGCTGCTGGAAACTGCCTTCCAATGTGAAATAGCAGAGAAATATCGCCATGTACTTGTCTACGCTCATCCATTAGTTGTTTTAATAGTTCGGGCAAGTCAAGTTAGAGGTTAATTTTCTCGAGGTGGCACTATTTCATCATGGACGGACATAACGAGCATTTCCAGCTCTGCCGTAAGTCCAATCTGGAATCCAATTCTAATTACAAAATCGCTTATTTTGTGATAAATACGCTGTATGCCGTATGTTATTTCTGTTAAACATGTAAAAAAATCTTATATATTTAGATCCATGCCTACACCCTCTGGCCAGTAAGTGACCAATGGTCATTGTTATGCAAAATCATTAAACAAGGACTGCTGCAAGGACCCGACCTCACCAGCAACCTCATAGGTGTGCTACTGAGATTCAGAAAGGAACGGATAGCATTGATGGCAGACATCGAACGTGTTCTATCAAGTGCGTGTACCAAGAGCAGATCGTGACATGTTGAGATTCTTATGGTGGCCAGAAGGAGATGTAGGCAAACCCATACAGGTCTACAGAATGGCAGTACATGTCTTGGAGCACATCCCTCCATCCTGTGCCAAACGTGCACTTAGACAAGCTGCTGAAGATGCAAAGGATCATTATGACCCAGCAGTCGGCGACACCATAAGGCACAATTTCTAGTTGATGACTGCTAAAGTCAATACTCCGACAGGTGTGAGTAACGTAGTATTTGATTCTTGGTCTTATTTTGTCCTATGTTTTCTGAGGTTTTTGATAAATAAACACACAGGGAGGTAAGTGAAGGATTTCCCCACCAAGGGGTGTGCAGGCTTCCCTGCCCGGTTAGCACTGGCTGGGCTGGCAGATAATACCACAATCCATGGTTGTGCCTGGTTGCATAAGACCGGGGGTTGGGGAACGGGTATTCTTGGTCGGGGTACCACCCACTTACAAAACACAAGATACCTGGGCAGGTCTCGAGACATGCAATATAGGGTTATAATTCAACCTATTCGCTGTGACTCTCTGTCTCTGTTCTCTGTCTCTGCAACTATAATTAGAGAATAAAAGATCGGATTTGTTGTTTTGCCTATCTAATCTCGTGTCATATTGGATGGGCAGGTCCCATATTTTGAGTGTGGTGCCGGCGCAGCTGGTACTCCACTACGAGTAAAAAATATTGGACTGCCCATCCCATATGACACGGATATTATATAGGCAAAACCACAATCCTATCTTTTATTCTCATTCTTATTTAAGTTTTGGTTTTTTAACACCGAAACATTTTTATTTCAATACTATTAGTTTAACAGGCCAAAAATTTTCCCCCTGTCAAAATGACCAACCACATACTACTTGCGTACCCTGTCGTAACCTTATCATGCGCGCGTAAACACTTGCGGGGCGACGCACTATCTAATTTCGTCTCATATAAGATAGCAACACCAATGATATTGCGTGTTTGCTACTAAACCCCGCCCACTGATAAGAAATATTGATTTATAGATGGGTTGATTGCCAAGGTTTGTTTGTCTCTGCTAACCATTGTTGGCTGCAGTTTACAAATATAGTGTTTGCACATTCAGCGAAGAGTATGTCATTAAAGCAATAATTAGTCACCATTTTTTAAGACCGCCCCCATTTTTCAAAATTTTAGAGATTTTTACACGGTTGCAAATTGGTACCTGGCTAGTAAACTATCCGTGAATGGTTAAGGCTCAAAAATGTCTCTGTGTCGCGAACGAAGGAATTTTGTACTAGAATAATATTATCGGGGATCCCGAAATAATTCAACGCTGCTGGAAACTGCCTTCCAATGTGAAATAGCAGAGAAATATCGCCATGTACTTGTCTACGCTCATCCATTAGTTGTTTTAATAGTTCGGGCAAGTCAAGTTAGAGGTTAATTTTCTCGAGGTGGCACTATTTCATCATGGACGGACATAACGAGCATTTCCAGCTCTTCCGGTAAGTCCAATCTGGAATCCAATTCTACTTAAAAATCGCTTATTTTTGTGATAAATACGCTGTATGCCGTATGTTATTTCTGTTAAACATGTAACCTATATATTTTAGATCCATGCCTACACCCTCTGGCCGTAGTGACCAATGGTCATTGTTATGCAAAATCATTAAACAAGGACTGCTGCAAGGACCCGACCTCACCAGCAACCTCATAGGTGTGCTATTGAGATTCAGAAAGGAACGGCTAGCATTGTGGCAGACATTCGATCGATGTTCGATCAAGTGCGGTGTACCAGAGCAATCGTGACATTTGAGATTCTTATGGTGGCCAGAAGGAGATGTAGGCAAACCCATACGGTCTACAGAATGGCAGTACATGTCTTGGAGCACATCCCTCCATCCTGTGCCAAACGTGCACTTAGACAAGCTGCTGAGATGCAAGGAGCATTATGACCCAGCAGTCGGCGACACCATAAGGCACAATTTCTAGTTGATGACTGCTAAAGTCAATAGCAGGTACTAGAGAAGCCATTTCCCATGTAAAGGATCTCAGAAGTCTGTGGGTGCATAGAAGGGTTTTAAATTAACAAAGTGGATTAGCAACAGCCGAGAATTGCTCCAGTCAATACCTTCATCTGAGAGAGCAAGACACACAACTTCTGGACTTAGCTATGGATGATCTACCAACAGAGAGAGCCTTGGCGTACTGTGGTCTGCACAGACATATTCATTCCATTTCACATCAACATAACGCACAAACCGCCAACAAGGCGAGGCTACTCACAGGTCAGCAGTTCTATGATCCCAATCGGGTTTTATTTCACTTGCACTCTACCTGCAAAGATCATGATGCAAGACCTATGCAGATTGAAATTGGCTGGGACTAGAAATACCTATAATCTATCTCACTAAGTGGGCAGATTGTTGCACAATATACCTCACTGTCGTCATTCTCATTATAACATGCATCAAGCCTTCCACTCGTAGAGGCCGATCAAGACAGAATTGCATCATTTTTCGGTGCCAGTGAAGTCCCGGTTTACGGACCTGCCACCTACATACCTTTGAGGATGCTTGTGACATGTACATTGTCCAGCTTCTCTTGCGAAGTCCAGGGTCGCACCCCTCAAGCAAATGACAATTCCAGGCTAGAATTATCTGCAAGCACAGTTTCAGTCCGCTTAGACAACATGCTAAGAAGAGAACTGCAGGTATGTGGAAATTCCTTCTCTGGACCCTGATAGTACCTCCCGTCTGAGGTAATTCAACCACAAGAACAGCAGATTTCATACCTTTGTTGCAACCGATTTTAGCCGTTATCTTGGAGGGTTCAAACCACACCATTGGAGGTATGTACCAACGGATGCAAATCCAGGTGATGAGTGTTCTAGAGGCCAAACTGTAACAACGGCTTGAGAAAGATATGGGTTTCAAGGACCTGAATTCTTGGCAGAAGTCAAGGTATCAGTGCCACAGCTCCCATAGACGTTCAAGTGGAACTCTCTGAAGATCCTGAAGTCAAAAGGTTGTAGTCATCAACAAAGTACAAGTGAAGGAATCACAGAAGCGCTAGACAGTTGATTGCATACTTTTCTTCAGGTAGCCGACTAACGTGCTGTAGATGTGATCATCAGGGTTAAAAAATGCCTTCTGAAATAATTCCACAAACAGCCAGCCCAAGTCTACTGAAACAAACAAGAAATCAGGAAAGACAGAAATAAGCACCACTCCCTTTGGAAGACCTACTGAGCTGAGTGGATATACTTAAATTGATTCAGAGGCAGTCTTTCTCCAATGAAATCAAGTCATTAATGATCTCACCAATGAGAAGCCACACAAGTTACGTGTAATGTGCAACAAAGCGAGTTCAATCCACCGACTGGAGCCAAGATTGTTGATGGTGTGCTACGTGTAGGAGGACGTCTTGATAGAGCTGCCATGCCCGAGAAGCTAACATCAGGCCACTCTTACCAAAGCACCATCATGTAACCATTCCCTCATCGTGCAGTCCAATCCTGAAAGGCATGGACATGTTGGTAGAAGCCACATGTTATCACGCTTTCGCCAACGATATTGGGCCCCACATCTAACACCACGCTAGGAAAGTGATCCACAATGTGTCCATGCAAACGCAAAGGCAAGAGTTAGCCAGCAGAGGATGGCACTCTCCCAGAGGACCGCCTGATGCCTGATGCTCCACCTTTCACCAACGCGGGATGGACCTTTTTTGGTCCTTTCCATGTTAAGTTGGGACGCTCGGCTGAAAGATATGGTGTGGATTCACATGTTCTACCACCAGAGCAATCCACATTGAGAAGGCTGCTTCCCTTGACACGGATGCGTGCATCAACTCCATTATAAGATTCATCGCTAAATAGGACAGGTCAATAGGATCAGATCGACAATGGTTTCAAGTTAGCAGGAGCTCTGAAAGAGAACTACTTCGGAGATCAAGAAAGAAACCAATCACAAATACATGGTGCATTGGTTAGGAAGAATATTGACTGGGTATTTAATCCACCGGCAGCATCTCATCATGCGGAGGTGGGAACTTCAGATCCGGTCAATAAGAAGTTTTGAATTCACACTCCACCAGCAAACCCTCAGATGATCGCCGGGAGACTCTATTAGTGAGTATAGGCTACTCTGAACAGCAGGCCGATTACAACTGTGTCCAAGAAGATGCCAATGACTTGGAAGCTCTTTTCACCAAACCACGGACTGCTGTTGAAAGGACAGCCAGTCCTACCACCATATCTCTCGACCAAGGCTGACCTATTCGTACGGCGTAGGTGGAAACACGTTGCAGTACTTGCATATCTCTTCTGGCGTAGATGGACCAAGGAGTACCTGACCCAATACAACAACGTCAGAAGTGGTTACAACCAGAATGTAACATCTCCAAGGAGACATTGTGTTCAGTTGTTCAATGACACACAGCCAGAAAGTTTGCAACTGGTAGAATTTTACAAACAATGCCAGATAATAAAGGATATGTGAGGCAAGTGAAGGTGCAAACTCAAACATCCACGTTGACTAGGCTATCCGTAAGATTTGCTTGCTGTTAGAAGCTGAGGGCTGTAAAAATCCTAGTGGCTTGATAGGTACAGCAAACCGAGCATCAAGGTGTCCTCAAAACAGGTTTCTGAAAGGATACCATCACTGCAGAGGTTGACACCAGCTAACACAGTCACACCAGAGACCGCACCAGAAAGGTACGAGTGTTAAACCTCGAAACTGTCTCGATATGAAAGCCAAGCATGGGGTTTGACGGACATACACGGAGTAAACTTATGAAAACATTACACTACCTCTTACTGGTAGGTTAGTGACTACACACTGCCGAGTTTCCAGGGCGAGCCAGGCCGCCACACCTTCTGGGCTGACATACGTCTAGTCCGTGGGAAGGAAATGTTCCCCATGTGTAGTCATTGCCTAGTTCAGTCGGGTAAAATTTAAAGAAGATACATTATTAACTAATCAGAAAGAGAAGACGGCTGAAATGTAGGAGTGAGATGGACAAATTCAGATTAAGGTTAGAGATTGCAGCCAGCATACTGTTCTACGTCAGAGGATACACATGATCATAAATGTTCGTCGGCAGACAGAAGTGGAGCAGCAAGGTATCCCAGTTAAGCCGGTGACAAATGTATTTGACCAACCCATGCTGTGTAAAGATGTGACAACAATCACACTGGCTATGCTCATGACTATAACTAAAAACCCGTTTTACCCTGGCCAGTAACACTGAAATTAACATGTAATTAATTTCAAAGGTTCGCAAATGCATATCATGTATGTTCTGGCTGGATGAACATGGGAAGCAACCTGCTTGTAAGCTCTCCTTCCCACACTTGTACAAATATATTTAACACCATCCATAACAAATATGATACATGTACATGTGGCAGTATGGTTTGTGGTGACACACAGGAGATGTACCATCTAGCAGCTCGCACCCTATATCTTTAACATGAATTTAACACTACTTTACCAATATAGTGACGTCTGAGTAGTGTGAACTGGTTCCAAGTATCCCAAAACTGCTACATATTTGATGGACATTGAAAGGAAATTAAGAGGCTTTTGCTTGTAAATAGAAAATACGATAACTCTTAGTGAGCAGCATTGTTAGTTTGGCCACATTAGTTATTTGTGTGCTTAATTACATGATGATGCAAATTTTTATTTACGCAAGTCACCATTGATGCAAGCACGCTTTGGCAGGTCACAGTTAGTATTAGTATCTTGTACATATGAAAATTTTTACAGAACAAGTCACATGCATGTCATACAGCATTGACACTTTACAGAACTTTGTCATATTAATGTTAGTATGATGTTTCCACAGTATATTTTAAATCAACCAAAGATGGTGATTTTTAACATTAAGTTTGTAAATGTTTGGTCATTAAGAATTAACTAGTTTAGAAATATGATTTAATTTTTCTGATTGGACATATCAAAATTATTTAGGAATTGTTCATCCAGCTCGTTCAGTTAAATTTTCAATAGTTTATATTTTTTATATATTATCCCTTCAACAATAGGTTCATGTGTTTAAATTGAGTTTAACAGTTAAGTAACTTGCATGTGATATCTCTATTCGGCACTAGCAGTATATTAGAGATATTAGGTAATTGTTTGCGCTATGCTCCCATTAGGGGCCGGAATGTAAGTGCCGATATGTTATTCTGTTAAACATTAAACTTATATATTTAGAATCCATCCTACACCCTCTGCCATTAGTGAACCAATGGTCCATTGTTATCCCTCTTTAGATTTAGGCACTGTTTGATTATTGATTATTATTGATCAGCTGTTAGTTTTAGCCATCATGATAAGCTAGAGTTGTGTGTGCTATGGAGAACACAAGTCTTTTTTCAACGTTTACATTACTTCTATTAAAGTTCAGATGTGGATAACTACAATAAAGCATCAAGATTTACGTCACTACGGGTGGTTGTTTCATCTTTATCCAAAGGGAAGTTTGTCAGAGTGAGTTGTAAAAGTACCTAGTCCTCACACATGCGATGTATACATATACTGTAGGTCCAATCAAGCATTTTGAACCTACCTACCGCATTTTTTTTGAGTCATTCTCGTTCGCAGGTATACGTTTCCTAGACAATACCAATGTAACTGTGCAAAATATCATTTTGAAAATTTGGGGCGCTCTTCAAAAATTGCAATATTGCTTTAACGGTCCAAACCTATCTGCAAAACGACACATATAGGAATATCTCTGCTACTCTGAGTAACTGACCATACCAGGACGTAGAAGCTTGTAGAGGTGTTAATCAGCATATGAAAACACGAATCTGTACCGATAATTTCTGAATTAAAAAAAAATACTAAAAACCTTTGTGCATAGAATACAAATCATTTTATTGTGGGGCTATACCTGTATTACCATTATCATTTTTGTACCATAAAATCAAGGCCGATTATATAGTTTTTGACTTATACGCTTGTAATTTTCTTTTGGTAGAAACTACCGGTAGGGGTGGTCTAACACAAAGACTAACAGGATTCCACAGACATCCGGTCATCAGTTTTCCAAAATTTTTCAAATTTCTTGTTTGAAAATTTTCTCACTCAGAAAAGCAACATTTTCTATAAATTGTTGGAAAAATTAGTCAAATCCTCCAATCTGAAGTCTAAACGTGCTAAAATATCAATTTTTTAAGGAAAGAAAAATGGCCCAATTGGTGAAATTTGACCCAAACTTTGATCCTGGTATAGCTATGGGGTATTTTTGGCAAAAAAATGTTATAGCTATGGGTCTCCTTCCAGACTTGGAGGCACATCCCTATACCAAAACTTGAGACCCCCCCCCCCCCCCCCCGTATAAACCTTTTGGTTCACCCATTCAATGTTGATGGTTTGTACCTTACCCATGCACACAACCACCAACTATAATAGTCACTGTCACAATTCCTTTTCTGCAATAAGCGTTCTGTATACAGCGCGCAGAGTTGCTTGCAGGCTTGGTTAACGCGCTTCTAGTATTTCCTTGACGTTGGTCATGGTTCTGTCTTTGGCGGGATGCTGGCATAGTCTTGATGCAGAGGAAAGGAATTATGACAGAGAGTATAATTGTGGTGGTGTGGCTCTCAGTCTTAAAAAAACGTAAAATTTCATGAGGCAGGCAATGGGTCATGTAATTTTATATCTATGGAGGGTTGCAACTTTGATGTGTCATTCTGAAATTCTCCCAGCCCCTCCCTCGTAAATAACGAACCGTCCCTACTAGCAATCGTTGTGCTATACTTTGTCCAGCCCATAGAAATAGAAATATTTCGATGTTCCGTCTTGAACTAAGGAGTGACGTCATAGCTTTCGCGCAGTGTTAAACGTACGCGTCACAGTAAGCCGCAGCGTATTGTAATCGCGAGCGTACAAAGCGTGAGAGATTAGCATGCACAATGGAGTTGCGCGAAAGGCTATATGGACCATCACTCTTCAGTTCAGGCCGGATGAAGTATAGAAAGGCTGTCTAAAACTACCTTAGGTAAAGTAGAGGTGGACCCATCATGCTCAGATCATCTGTCACTGATTGATCCACAATGATCAATAGGGACCAGTAGCGTAACAGGCGGAGGGAGGGGGGGGGCAGGGGGGCACATTACCCTCACCGGGAAAATCAGTTTGACCTACCAGGAAAGTAAGGGGAAGAAGAAGGAAGAAAGAGGAAAGGTGATTGAAAGAGAAAGGGGAGAGAAGGGGAAGGATGTAGCGAAAGAGAAGGGAAATGTGAATGATAAGGAAAATGAGTTTTCTACCTTGTAGTAGGGCTAAGAATGTCTTAAAGAGAGAAAAATGGTGATTTTAATTTGCCTATATTCAATATAAAACATAGGCTGAATTTTGTATTTGTCCTATACAAAATTAGAAATTTCACAATCTTCCAAAAGAAACATTTCTTAGCTTAATTCCTTCAGATGGGAATATTTTTCATGGAAAGCTTTACATCAGGCAAAAATCAGTGCTTTCATTTTTTTAGGGACACCTTATATGTGAAATCTCTCGTTGCCCCTTTAATCGTCTGAGCGTCAAAGGTACGTACCAGCGGGTCACAGGTACCAGTGGGTGTGAGCACAGGCACTGACTGAGTTGAGAACTTTATCGTGTAAAACAACAAGATGGCAGCGCCCACGGACTTAGCAACCGCACCGCGGAGTGGTGATCGAAATGTAAATTGGTAAACTTGTTTTTTTAGCTTAGTTAATTTACAAGTTACATGCCTTACAGTTTGAGAGGAGCTAGCTTCATTCAGCGGTACGATTCACGGCTCCTGTAGCGGATAAAGACTTGCTTGCAAGCGCTTTGTCTTTGACTTGAATCTGTACTGTTTGTATGCAACTGCAGCCTGCAGGCTGTGTATTTGTCGGTCGCGGTTGTGATTTGGCACTGCACATATAAGTGCGACCCTGCAACTCATGAACTGGCGTGACGTGTGAAACTTAGTCTTAGGCCAAGTAAAATAATTGAGGCAATATCTTGTTTGAAGCCCCGTAAAATAGGGCGTCACAATTTGACCCCTAGCTTACTGAAAAATAGATAGACCAATATCAACTTTCGCGGTCAAGCTGTAAACGTAATAAAGCACGCGTGCTTAAAAGTTAAAGTACGAATGCTATAGGCCTATACACCTTGTTTAATTGGAGCGCGTACTTTTGAGGAACAGCGTTTGTTTAAATGGATTATGCGCTTTATTCCGTAAAGAATAATATAATAAACCCCCTAAATATTAGAAAGTTGCCTTTTTCTTACTAGTAGTAGATTTTGGGCCTATACTTCCACTCCCATTTTAACCCCACCCGCTCATTCATTTTGCAATGGTCCATTAAACTGGTGGTGTAACATTTTTATGCCTCGATTTTATCCCACCCCCCGCTCACCTCCTTCCTCCTTCTTTAACCTTCTTTCTTACCCCCAAAAACTACTAACCCTCTTTTGCTTTTATAAATTAACCCCCAAAAGAAATCCCCTTTCTCGTCCTACGGACGGTTATTAATTAAAACTTCTTATTGTCGATCCTATATTCACATACTCCCAGGCCTACAAAAAAAAAAAATTCTGTCTGCCTGGGACTCAAAGAGTGGGCAAAATTTTCTGTCAATATGTGCATGAAGTGGCACATCACAGCCATTTAGTTTGCACACAGATCCTACAGCTGCGACCCAGTTTTGACACACTCGGGTGCAATCTGGGCCTGTATTTGAAACTTTTTGTACAAATTAGGGTGTTTCTTTTTGTTTATTTTTCCTTACTTGTGAAAAATGTTTCTGCACTTGTCAATTTTTTTCTGGACTGGTCCGCCTGGTCCTGTGATTTTTGTAGGCCTGCATACTCCTGTTATAACCCCCGTTGCTATAATAACTTTTATCAGCGCGTGTCTAGGAAGGGGTATAACAGGAGTAAATATAGCTTGACTCTAAGGCGGCCCTATATTATATACTCCGGGTATACCCCCCGTTGGCCTATACTTTATAAACAGCGATTGTGCTATGACGGGGTATAACAGGATTATAATATCAGCCTTTACGCTAGCGGTCCCTATACTTATTATA
Organism: Ophioderma brevispina; assembly: GCA_023653785.1. Taxonomy (NCBI): domain Eukaryota; kingdom Metazoa; phylum Echinodermata; class Ophiuroidea; order Amphilepidida; family Ophiodermatidae; genus Ophioderma; species Ophioderma brevispina. Next base: position 77,363 of record JAMKCH010001358.1, read on the forward strand.
CTCTTGTTATACCCCCCGTTGCTATCCTTTTATAAATCCAGCGATTGTCTATGGAACGGGGGGGTATCACAGGAGTATAATAAAGCTTGGACGCTAAGCCGGCCCTATATTAAATAACTCCTGTTCATAACCCCCCGCTGCTATAGCTTTTGACAGCGATTGTCTATGACCGGGGGGTAAAGGATGAGCTTGAATGCCTAAGGGCCTTATTATATAGCCTGTTTCCTAACCCCCCATGCTATACTTTAGTACAGTGATTGTCCTATGAACGGGGGTAATACACGGATATTATTAATGCCTTTCAATCGTGACAAATTAATAATTAACACCCGTCCGGAGACGCGAACGGGGATTTCTTTTTGGGATAATTTATCCCAAAAAGGGGTTTTTATATTTATGGGGGGTAAGAGGTTAGAAGAAGAGATGAGTGCGCGGGAGGTCTAAAATAGACATAAAAATATTCATACACCATCACAGGCCGGGAAGAAATAAATAAGTCGGACCGGGTGGGGTAGATCGGAGTGGCAATTTGAAATTTTAGGAACTAGTTTAAGTCTTTTGGAGGAATAAAGTGCAATTTAGTTGAGTATGCGCTTTATTCCGTAGCACTCACTATTAAAAAGACCCTAAAAGAAATTGACAAAACAAATCAAATAGAAAAAGAGAGACCTATGTTATAACCCATCCACCCATATAACTTTTAACCCCCGCCATTATTATGGAATAAAGCCCAATCTACATGATGCGTTTTATTCCGTAATTTGTAGGTATGTGAATGCGACTTGTCGTCAAATTTGCCGGAGAATGGGCCTGGGAAATGGGCTTCCTGCCCCACCTGGCTAATCAGGGGTTGTGCTAGTAGTGCGCCATCAGTAAGAGGACAATACCTGCACCGCCCGGCGACATTCATACGTTTCGCATAGCAGTTTCTTTTTTCAGTGAGTTAGGGGGTCAATAACGTACGGTGGCCTAACAAATAATAAAAAGAAAAAAATAAATTCCCAGAATTGATTAGTTTCTCGTCCCTTCCGCATTGTTAATTTTTGCTGCCGCATTAATTTTTTTTTTGACAAAAATAAAGACAAAAGTTGATTTGAATTATTTTCACTAGGTCAGCGGCTGTGAATGACACTGTCAGCTGACCCCACAACACTTTTGCACAGGCCGTTCTTGAGGGCAGAGTTCCAGTTTCAACGGACTGAGTAGTAAAAATAAACCCTGGAGAACAGGCAATTTGACAAACAGCCTCTCTCAATATACGAATTGGTAGGGCTGTCTGACGTCACAAGTCAGCCATTTTGCGGTACGGTGGCGGAAGGTATTATTTTTTGCACATTTTTTGAAGAGTTTTTTTTTGGCCCCCAATTTTCAAATTGATATTTTCAGGTGGGGGGGGGTAGGGACACGATTGCTCGATTTGGCATAGTGGGCAGTGGGGTTTGGACCACCCACCCTTTTTATTTGACCCCCACCCTTTTTACAATTCACACGCAATATTTGTGATTAACAGTAATGGTAAACAGCAATATAAACTTCCATCACAGAATTGCACATGTTCTCTGTATAATAAAAGTGACAATTATCTATATCGTATATAATTTATTTTTTTGTTGGCCATGCAGATTAACCAAATTAAGCACACAGACTAAATTAACTTGACAAAATGTGTGTGTTAAAATGAATACAACATCCATGTCAAACTCAGGTAGGCTACTAGCCAGTTCGAGGCTCAGGCCCGCAATTTAGTACATGCATCATCTCCATATCAAGTCAGTTTCATACCCACTATCATCGTTTCTTTCTTCCTCAATCTCATCTGCATCAAATCCCCAAAATCTGCCATCAGAATCTGATCTTCCCAAACTCACGCATTCCCAACTCCCTGTTTTTTTTGAGACGGGCGCCGCCATTTTTAGACTGAGACTTGCTAAAAATCATCGGGACGGGAGTTTCCGATCGTGCGATCATTAACGAAAGCTATTTTCATTCACAAAACAGGGAAGACCCAAGCTATTTTAGTAAATAAACGATTGACCAATCACCGCGAAAACAATGATCTAAAACTGATGCTGATTGGAGCTCCCGCCTGATAGATATGTAATACATGCTCAGACTCCTGTTAGGCTGTTGGCAAATTCGAGCGAGACTGGCCCAGGGAAAAACAAGCGATTGACACCTTTATGCGAGCAAGGTGAAGGAAGTGTATTAGTATTAACATTTCATTTCAATTGTTTACAGGAATTTTACGGCCACCCTTTATATTTCATCTCCACGCTTTATACAAGTCCCCTTTTTTAGTGGAAAAATGTCATCCCACCCTTTTGCCGATTTCAAGATTTTGAACCCCCACGCATTATAATGAGTGGACTTCCCACTATGTTTGGGCATTGGGGTTTCCAAACGGTAAATTTGGGGAAACTGCTACGTGCTTTACTATGGCAGTCTCGTCCCAGTTACATTCCAAAATCATCTCTTAAACCTTTATTCAAAGTTCTTAGTATATCATGATAATTTAGAAAACATTTATTGACTTAAAAATCCTTCGGACGTCGAAGGTTAGTGGATTAACCTCGCTGCAAAATAGTGGAATTTCCACAACGTCATTTAGATTTAAATATTCATGACCAAGCCTAGTTTGCAAGTCTGTGTGTAACTGCTCGATATGGGAAGAGCGTCCTCCTACCGTATCTTTGAAACAGGCTAGTACCCGTAAGTTGATGCCGATTTGAATGCGGTTTGCTGTTATGTTGGAATGTCCTACCCCCCTGCTATTTTTGCACACATGTTTGTAACTGTCTAGAAAACTACACCTGCGACGAGAATGCTAAAATGCATATTTATCATAAAATGAGCGCTTTTTGTAATTAGAATTGGGATCCTCGATCGTGTAATCCAATGGGTGCACTGAGCCTGTTTCATTTGTTTCATCGAATAACTGGAAGCCTATCTGATCTAGTCCCCGATGCTTTGCTGGTTAGATCAGCAACAGTTTTTCATCCTTCGTGTCAATTTGATATCTGGCATGGTGTTGGCTGGTGCTCTTGGTATGTTGTTTGAAGGGGGTACATATAGAACTCTTGCCAATTATAGGGATAACGTGTGTACAGCTTTTAAGGGTAGCATTTTCAAGACTTATAAATAGCAATGCTGTGGGCAACAAAATTACTGAAAACTGGTGTTTTTACAATCTAATCTGTTGCCAGCATGTCAGTCGGAGTCTTATGGGCTATTTTCAATATTCCGGGGGGGGGGGGGGGGGGGGGGGGGGGGGGTGGGGGGGGGTGTTATACTTTATATCAACGAAGAATAAGCAATATGTATATAATAAATAATGTTTAGACTGAAGCTGTGTATCTATCGTTTCAGATCCCACAGGCGACAGCACTATTTAGCGTAAACAACTCGACTCGAATAATGCTGTCACCCGTGTGATATGACAAGATAGATACACGGTGAAGCTAAAAACAATACCTTTATTCTCTAAATATTAAATTATCTTCTAGCATATAATGATTATTGTGCGTAACTAATTTGACTTAAATTGACTCAATTGCAGGCAGTGAAATCACTCCTAGCGAGCGGAGCAGATGTGAATCAGAAATCTGTTTGATGGATTCACTCCCCTGTGCAATGCTGCATTCTGGGGATATTATCAAATAGTGGAATATCTCCTTAAACATGGGTAAGTACAATTGCAGTTGCAGAGATTTTTTTTCCACTTAGAAGTATGAACTATGCCTCATATGTACTTTTGCAAACATACACAGATAGACATCAATATATCTACATCAACATTGGCAGCAGCAGTTCAGTCATTGTTGTTGTCATCATCAAAATAATAACTAGACATTACTGGTCAAAGACCACAAACATAGCCGTGTACATGACCCTTACATGACCTTTGAACTATGCCCCATACATACTTTTGCAAACATGATCTGCTTCATCATCATCATCATCGTCACAAATTCAGTGTATATTATTAATATTAGCAATATTTCTATTATATTTGTATTGGTGTCAGGTTTCCTTTGAGGGCCTGCTACTGGTAACCTGGTAACCAGCACTACCTGTCCCAGGGCCGAGTTGTCGGCGGCTAAACCGTCACCCCATTGGGTTTCTAAAGAAATCTGATGAGGAGGGTAGCTGGTTACCCTGGTAGAATGAAAAAGAAGATCTACCTAAAAGGGTGTCAGCTCTGGAGAGCTAATGGTGGCCATCCAGCATATCCAGAACATGCTGCCTTGTATGGTGGGCATGGTTGCCGTAAGGCTAGGCCCACTGCCGAAAACTGTGGATTGACGTCAGGAAGGGCATCTGGTCAATTAATTATCTTTTGCTCCAATAAATCCTCACACAGCAGTATTGCTGAGTGTGAGGTGTATCCGGCCACCCTCGTTTTGCAGGGACAAAACCGGATTTAAAGTTTTGGTTTAAAAAACTAAACTAGCTAACTCATTATCATGTTGCTGTGTTTTTTGTATAGTGCTGATGTTAATGCTAGTAATAGTGGTACCATGTGGACACCCACTCATTGTGCTGCTTTCCAAGATCATGGTAAAGTGATAATGAAATTGATGGAATACAAACCTGACGTTACACTCCAGGATAGCAGAGGGAGGTGAGTCAATTATGGAAAATTACAAAATTATTCTAAAAATGCAAAATGTAACCTTTAAGAAATAATGTGCAAGATTTTTCCTTAGGTAGGCCAAAAAAGTTGTTTGCTTGTCATTGACCTAAGATCAGGTATGAAAGTGGTTGATTTTCTCAAAATATGGTAATACACAGGTCTCATGATCACTTGCAAACTCGGTGGGGCAAATCCCTTCCCAAACAGGGGTGTAACAGGGGTCACTTGTAAGAGGGGCAATTTACTGGTTTTGAGGAAGATTTTCCTGGTTGGAGGTGGTTTTGAGGCAGATGGTTGGAGGTGAAAATTTCCTGGTGAGGAGGCAAAAAAATGCTGATTTAGCATAATTTGTCAAGCTTTTTTTCCTGGTCAAAGCTCTCTGGGGTGGCAAACTGCCCCCCTTTTCTCTTTCCTCAAGACTGTTGGTTATTTCCTTTTCTCAATTATTGCCAATTTCAGAACTGCAGTAGACTTTGCATCAGCTTTGGAGACTATCTGGCCATTCTTTGCAGTGGAGGGATACCAAAGAACACCAAAAGCAGATTTGATACGCCTGGAAATTGTCAGAAAGGTAAAGTATATTTACTGAAAGACACTGCACTGGTTACCCCCTCTCCTGGAGGTGTTCCAAAAACTTTAGCTTAAAATTTTGTAGTCAGTCTAACCTGGTGTGAGAATACATTCCATATAAGGAGAGGTAGAAGATTTCATAGGCATAAATCCCGGGGGATGGGGGGATATAACCCCCAATATTTTGATGAGGGTGATGGTCAATACGATCATCCCCTCCCCAATGTTGATGCCTGTTCATGTGTTTTTTACCCAAAATAACCTCATATTTTACCATAATAGTTTAAATATTGGTAGAATTGGCATTTTCTTCTAATTACAATTACATTTATGGATTTTAGCTTCTAAATGGCAAAATTTTAGCGTGCTTCATGCACACATGCTAAAATGGATCTTTTCAGCAAACCCCGTTTCATTCATAAATTTTCATCAACCCCACCCCCCCCCCCATGTCAAAAAGAAATTTACGCCACTGGGAGCTTTAGAATGGTCGTCGCAACCCTGGTCCTTATCACATATTTTAATAAAAAATTCACTTCACAATACTCGATGTGGTGATATATTAAGCATTTTCACGGTTACTTGAAATTTAAGTCATAAGTTGGTGAAAATTTCATCCACTGAAAAGTCACCTTTCGGACTTTTAATACCTATAGAGTTGATCTATCACTATTATACCAACCCTAAATTATAAGCACAAATGGTAAGAGTGCCGTTCTAGTAATACAGAGGTAAGAGGGAAAGATTAAATTATATTCATCCTTGTCTACCTGGAGTACTAAGTACTTAAATTTCAAATCAAACCCATTCTTGATCAACTAGAACATCAGCACATCAAGTGGTTTGGGCATCTAATGAGGATAGATCCAAAACATTCATCCTTACATGCACAGGTAGTCAATTGCCTGGTTCCAGACCCAGGGAGAGACCAAGTAAAAGATGGTCAGAAGATATGAAAAAAAATCACTGATATCTCTTAACAGAAGAACTATGGCAGAAGAAAACCCACAGAGACTATGAAAAACAAAATCTTTTCCCTGTGACTTTAAAAGGAATAAGCAGTGGCTAAATGTAAATTAAAGTAAGTTAAATTTGCACATTTACGTACAGAAGGGGTATCAGCAACCAGAGTACAATTATGTTTATTATCTTATTTTTATTTACATAGGTAAAAGGCTTTGATCCCAGCATTCCAAAGTCGGACTATGCACATTTTTCTAGACCAGGCTCAGCATATGTAATGAGATCACAACCTCTGAAGGGTAGTCATAATGAACGTAGCAGAGATATGAACATGGTGAGTTGAGTGTTCTTGAATCAAATGACATCAAGTTTGTCAGTGATTTGTTTGGGAATGTGATATGGCACCATGAGGCATACCACGTGGTATGCTGAGTGTGGTGTGGCACCAAAATCATTTATATTTTTTGCATTGCATGAGAACAAACGGGGGGTAATGAATTTATCATTCAGTAGACAATAAATTACTGACAATATTATTAAAATATAAACTAACTGCATGAGCCTTATTTCAGTTTCATTTATTGAAGTTCTTAGGCCCTGGGGACAAGGTTAGTGGGGGTGGTGGATGCGAGGTGGCTGTGACAGCTAGAGTGAGGTATGGGTGGGTGAAGTTTAGGGAATGTGGGGAGTTGTTGCAAGGAAAAAGATAACCTTTGAAGATGAAAGGAATGGTGTATAAGAGTTGTGTGAGATCAGTGATGTTGTATGGGAGCGAGACGTGGTGTCTGAGCGAAAATGAGATGGGGATTCTGAGGACAGAGAGAGCAATGATAAGAGCGATGTGTGGTGTGAAGTTGATGGATAGGATGAAGACTGAGGACTTGATGCAGATGTTGGTTTGGAAGAGGCAATGGACCGGTTGGCGAAGGCGAATAGTGTACGTTGGTATCATGGGCATGTGTTGAGGATGTTGGGGATGACGAGCATGCCTAATTAAGAAAGGCTTTTGAGTTCGAGGTGGGAGGTTCGAAGACATGGAAGAAGCAAGTGGAGGAGGAGAGTAGGAGGGTTGGGTTGAGGATCGGGTGAAGTGGAAGGAAGGAGTAAGGCGGTTGCTGCCAGTGTGAGGTGAATCCGGCCAGCCCTGTTTACAGGGACAAAACCGGATTTAAAACTTTGGTTTTACTACTACTACAGCTCAACTTTTTACCTCTACCTTTCAGCTTATTTCTTATGGAAGAAAAGTATTTTATAATGCATGTACGTGTAAGTAGTGAGCAGCACACAGTGTGTGCCACACACGCCCTTGCAGTGCACTCCGTAACATATGGCGCTTACACAGATACTAGATTATGCTCGGACCATGTTTTCTCTATGTAAACTGAGCTTTAGGATATTTGTTAATTTCAAGAAAGGCTATGTGCAGATGCAAACATCAGGCTTTGTCAAAAAATTGAGGATATCCTTCCCATGAAATCTCGGAACGTCCCTTAAAGGTGCAACAAGAGATTTGAAATAACAGGTGTGGCTAAAAAAATTGAAAATTCTGTTTTTTGCACTGGTCTAAAGCTTTCTATAAAAAATATCCCCACCTGAAAGATTAAGCTGAGAACTCTTTTCCTGGTACAAAAATTGTGAAATTTCTAATTTCCTATAGGAGCAAATACAAAATTCAGCCTAGGTTTTCTATTGAAATATAAGAATATACAAATCACCTTTTGTTTTCATTTTAAGTTATTTCTGTACCCAGATAAAAAGGTAGGGAATCTATTGAGTGTCTAATCTATATGAAATCACTACATATCACAGAAAATATGGATGACTTGAAATCTCTCATTGCACCTTTGAGTCAAGAGGTGTGTAATATAGGTGTGTAATATAGGTGTGTGACACTCTAGAAACTAGGAATAGGTATTGCCAGTGTGTTTTCACTACTAAACCGAAGGTAAAACAAAGTAAAGACACTTTTATTGTACTTCTTTTAACAGGAAGCAGCAGCATTATCAGGAGATGTTTTAGCAGAAGAATCCGAGTCACTGAATCCAAAAGAAGTATCTGATAACCCAGCATTTACTATATGGAGAACTTGATCACATGATGGCGTTTTCTGCGTTGCACTTCTTACAACTTACTCTGTTAGTTAGTGCAGTTGATGACATCACCCACAGAGATGCCACTTTTGTTGAAAACCCTGAATAGGGTTTTGGAATTCCAAAGACAGTGCCAGTCAAACAATGTGGCAACAACCTGAATAAATCAAAATAGGTGTAGCAATACATGCCTACAAACCACAAGCTGACGTGGGTCGACCTTTGGTGGTTTTGTCTTGTTTAGTGCACACGTTTTACCGTTATTCATACAATAAATTTAAATAACCCGTACTGTAGAGTTGAATCGCCACCCCCAATAGTTTTGGAATGAGGAAATATTGTTTCATAATTATTACAGAATATAGATTTTTTGTCAAGATTAATGATGACGTGTTAAACTAATGGCGACGTCAACATTTAGGCCAATTTAGGGCAAATGTCAGACAGAATTTTACACTTGATCCTTACTGTGTAGTGTAAATTCAAGACATAACAAAATTTCTGTAAATAATTTTTTTTTCACTATTTTCTCAGCCATATATTGGAGTATTTTTGTCGAAAGTATATACCGTCCAATAAAATATTGCCGTCTAATAAAATGTTGCCGTCCAATAAAATGTTGCTGTCCAATAAAATGTTGCTGTCCAATAATTTGTTGCCGTCCAATTAATACTTGTATAATGTTGGATGGCTTGAACTTAATACCGGATTATATTGCCAAAGCGTAGATTTAATAATGGGGGAGTCGGAGACATATGCAATGTTTTCTTGGCAAGAACAGTATCAAAAAAGCATCCAATATGGGAGTTTCTGTAACCTGACCCATCCGACACACTTTTTTCTGACATGCCTATGAATTCGGAAACCCTTCACGGAATAAAACACAGCTTTATTCCGTTACGGTTTCCAAATTCATAAGCGTGTCAGAAAAAAGTGTGTCAGATGGGTCAGGTTACGGAAACTCCCATCCAATATTATTATTATCAGAATGCAACAATTTACTTGCCCGATTGCTGAATTACGAGCAATTAGGGATGGAGTTGTATCTCTGTCAGTCAAGTAATTTGGGTTGGTAGAGCAAAGTTAAAGACATTAAAGAGACACTGGCACATTTGAAAAATAGTGCGCCCTCAAGATTTTTCAAAATCAATAATTTTGCATGGTTGTAAGGCTTTTATATACAAAAGCCCTCACCCGAAATGATTAAGACCAAATCAGCTTCCTTATGGGTAAACAGAACGATTTTATAATTTAACATCGCCGGCGACGTTAAATTGAATTAAGCAGACGACGAAAATGGCTTTTAAAACACGAGAACACGCACGCCGTATGCATGTTTCCCACGCTAGGCACACTGTTTGCTCGGTCTATAACCTTTGTAGTTTTAGTATCAGTGAGTACGAGTCAAAAATATTCATGTAATATACACATTTGTTGATTAAAGTTATGGAAAACTTAAAAGTTGGTCTACAAATTACCTGGATGTCTTTATCCTCATATCAATGTCCCTATCTGTTTTGGGGTATGTTATTTTTATGTGTAAAATAATCTCTGTTCTTCCAATGGCCTAGACTATCATTTGAGAGCAAATTGAAGAAATTTCATATTTTGTGAAAATGTGCCAGTGCCGCTTTAACAGTGATTTGTCCTGAAAGAAAGAGTAAAAAAGATATTTGAAATTTGCAGGAATAGCTTAAAAGGGAAGGATAAGTCTGCAGAATTTTCATACATTATTTTTTGCAACTGAAAAATTGTCAGAAAAGGAAGAAAACAGCAGTGTTCAAAGATTTTATCTGCATGAGCAATGTATTGTGGATCATATTTTGCAAGTAATTCAAATAAATATTATTATTATATGAATTGGCATTCACTGATTTATGTGTTGCAGTAAGTGTCCGTACAGACAGTAATGACTAAAATATCCGATTTTGTCCTTATTAGGTTGCTTTCAGGGTGTGTTAGGATGCCAAATCTGATTTTAGATGAATTTTTAGATTTTCAGATTTAGCTAATCACTGATAGTGCCTTTGAGACTATGACAAAACGCCCAATTATCCTGTTTACTTCCATTACAAAATTGATTATTGCCAACTCACAGACACAAAGTATTTCACTGTGCTATGCAGTGTAAAATAGGTTCAAACAAACTCACCTCTAATGGATGTTTTATGTGTTAGATGTCATTAAAGCAATATCAGCATTTTTTTTTAATAGAGCACTCCCAATTTTCCAAAAAAATGCAATTTTTACACAGTTGCATTGATAATTGGCTAGTAAACTATACCTGTGAATGGTAAAGCTTGAAATGTCTGTTTTGAAAAAGAAGGAATTTTGTAATTACACGGCCGGATTCTTACTCACGTGGTAGCCTATAAGGCAGCTACACCATGTCTACCGCGGCAGCTACTGCACAGTACACACTGGGCTAATTGCGATGCGGTAGCTGCAAGATAGGGCTTACAAAGTACACAGTTATTAGGTATACAGTAATGTGGCTACTCTGCTTTACCTACCCCAATGGCTACCCTGTAGTTGCCCACTAGGTGGAGAGAAGGTGGATGTTGAGTAGACAGTACCGGAGTAGACACGCAGCTACCCCGCGGTTACCACGACGCCATTTTGAGAGTGGATGAAAATTTCATGAAATGAGGGCGCTATACACTTGGGCTCCGTTTAGCATTTTTTGAACGTTTTTTAGGGAAATCATTACGAAATTCAAATCGGGCATCATCAAAAACCCCCATATTGCCGCACATGTAATAAAAAATGCAAATATATGCCAAAAATATCAAAAAACAAAATTGGCCATGAGAAATACCGCGCGCGCTGAGAGCCGGTGTAACCACGTAGCTACTCCACGACGGTGCAGACAGCCGCTGTGTGTACACTATCCGTCTATGCGGCAAAAATACACGGAATCCTGGGCGGCGAGTGTACGTCTAGTGGGTAGGCAATCCACGTCTACTCGGTGGTAGCTGTGTGGTAACTACCATGAAGAAATTGGCCGTGTAGAATAATTAATATTGGAATCTCGGAGATGAGACAGCTAGGAAATAGCTCCATGTACGTGTCTACACTAATCCATTAGTTGTTCCATTGGTCAAGCAAGTCAAATTAGAAAATTTTTGTGAAGGTGGCACCATTTTATAATTGCAACAGAACTTGGGAACCTTCATATGATAATGAGGTCAGAGGTCACATACCAAGGTGAAAGGTCATGAGCTTAGGTTATAAAATGGGCTGAAAACATCAAATTGGCTTCATTCGATAGAAATCCAATTGTTACAGATAGGCCATGAGGCCAAAGCGAAAAGATGCTTGGATAAGGACCAAGGTGCCGCACCCCTATTAAGTACATAATTCGGTTCTCAAAAGGCGGCCCGCGGGCCAAATCCGGCCCACAACCATTGATTTTTGGCCCTCGACTTGCTCTAATACATAAATGCAACACTGGTAAACATAAGAAATTCAGGTGTATTTGGCCCTCAAGTAAGGAACTTTCAAATATTTCTGGTATTCCTCTGGCCCCTCGGCTAATATAATTGAGAACCCCTGACATAATTCTTCTGAAATAATTTTTCTAATATTATAGAAATCAATTCTATGTGTGTTCTCACGTCGGGTTACAAATGTGCACATTTTCTAAAAAATTAAAAGTCTTCTCAATTTTTGCCCTGAATAACAGTGACCAACGGATGTACATCATGATTCATTGACTCCAGCAAATGGGGCTATTAATAAGTAAATCTGCTCGGTATGCAGAGGACTAAACACTTCAGATTCCTTTTTCATCTGGAACCGCACTTCCCAGGGTGCGTCACTTTTATCAACGTTGTGAGATCTGCCCGGTAGCCTAAGAACTTGGGAGATAGATGCCCCTTGGGGGGGGGGGGTGTTGCAGGGGCAACCTCCAACCCTGAGAGATTTGACTGGAAGGAAAAACTTGAAAATGATGCTAAATCAGCCTTTTTTCTGCTTACCAGGAAATGATCACCTCCAACCAGGAGAATCTGCCTCAAAACCACCTGCAACTGAAAATGAAATCTGCCTCAAAACCGGGAAATTGCCCCCTCTGACAAGTGACCTCTGTAATGCCCCTAATGTCAAGGGTTACATACCAAGGTCAAAGTTCAAGTTATAAAATGGGCTAAAAACATCAACTTGGCCTAATTTAAAGAAACACAAGATTTCCAGAAATAAGCGCCCACAATTTTATTTTTCAAACCCGGGTTTTTTGCATATTTGGAATGTTTACCAATAATTACATCACACCTGAGGCAAATACGCCGTCTTTAGATAATAAGATGGTGATTTAGTATTTTCTGTGTGCCCGACAGAAAATCAAAGGTTTTCCATAGGGACGATTACGATAGCAGGCATTTAAAAACACACACACAAAGAGTTTGTTTCATAGTCCCCTATCAAACTTGATCGGCAGGGACAAGCAATTAATTTTGTTTATCCATTGATTGATTTCAGAAAATTTACATCAAATTGATTTGCAGGGATTTGCACTGTACATGTTGCACAATTCCTTGATTTTGTTATTTTTAGGCAAATATTAGTCATTCATTTTGTGTGTGTGATGTAGTTAATGTTTAAACATACATTCCCATGTACCATGCAGAAGCCTTTCACAGGCCGAGTACTCCAAATTATTTGTAAAAATTGTGTTGATCATGTTATTGATTAATAACAGGTGAACTTCTGTACAGTATTAAAATTTGCTTTGTTTGAATGACTGTTCTATTCCAAATGCAGTTATAAGGTGCAACGAGAGATTTCAAGTCAACTATATTTTCTGTGATATGTAGTGATCTCATATAGATTAGACACTCAATAGATTCCCTAACTTTTATTTGGTTGCAGAAATAATTTTAAAATGAAAACAAAAGTCAATTTCTATATGCTTATATTCCAATAGAAAGCATAGCCTGAATTTCCTATTTACTCCTATAGGAAATTAGAAATTTCACAATTTTGTAACAAAGAAACAGCTTATCCTTTGAGATGGAGATATTTTTGATAGAAAGCTTTAGACCAGTGCACAAATCAGAATTTTCACATTTTTTAGAGACACCTGTTATTTTTAATCTCCTATGCACCTTTAAGCATATCCACATTTTTATTCTCTCGCATTATCACTGATTATCCCTTTAAAAGGCCACTCCAGAATGGAAAGAAGCTGCTTCTCTAACTAGGAGTCTTGCGCCATGTCATGATCAGATTTCATCAGAAATGGACCTGATCTCATCACAATTGACAAAAATTGGAAACTGCCAATGGCAGTATGGGCAGATTGTATGCATAGATCCAGGGGAGCATTCCCCCGAGGCATGAACGACATGGGTAGTAGGGTCTTCCCACTATATATCCAGGTTTTGCATGGCTGCAACAGCTCCTCTAGATATGGGACAATGTAAGAGATGTGTTAGAATGTCTGCTAGGCTTGTTTGGACTCAATTGAAATGTACTTTTCATGCCGATTCTGAATTTGGTGATAAATGTGCTTAAAGGCCGACTCAGAGATTTCCTGAGGAGGGCGCCCTCATTTTCCAAAAAAAATCATGTTTTTTGCATGTACATAATGCTTGTCCATATACTAATCACTGTGTGAAATTCCTTCATATAGAAAATCGCAACTTTGTTATAAAATTCTGGATCCGGATACACAGTATCCTATGAGACGTAATACTACACAAATGTTTACTGCATCAAAACGAAAAATCCGATTCATCTCAAATTTCGGAATTGTGCATTTTAGGTTACTATCTTTAGTTCTAGTTGACTATTTTTCATTATTACACAAAAAAATAATATTTTGAAATCTGAGTCAGACTTTTAAGGACATCGCCGGATAAGGAATGAACGACGCCCTCAATAGTTTTCATGAGAACGGATGAACTTGAAACGTTTTGCATAATAAAGCGACATGCTCAAAGTTTCCCTTTTGCTGGTTTTCAAAAAATCCCACTTTACATAAATTCCCCCAAAGTCGGTTTTATGCAAATTTATAATACAGGCTTCAATGGACAATTACATTTTCCATATTTGAAGCATTTCCACCCCAAGAACCACAATGTCGCGTTGCAAGGATGTGCGCTATATTATTTAGCAACATATATGTGAGTGGCGTTCTGGTTCTTGGGGGGGGAAAGACCTAATTTTTGCATTTTTGTTTTCTGGGGGGCCGGAACACTAAATGGAATTGCCAAAAACAACAACGAACTTTTTACATACAAACCATACCATATCACTATATGGTAAGGCATGCTAATCTACCAAGGGCTCTGTTCAGTAGCCTTTGTTGAGCACATGTTAACAACAGCTGACCATGCACGTCCTGGGTATCATAAATAATACTAAAATACAGGGGATGTATTTGCTCAATACAATGGTGAATGAAAGCTATTGAACTGCGCCATGGGAATTGCAATTTTATTAGCTCATAGTGTAGTTAACTTGCTCATGATATAAATAGCGCGGTCATGAGCCATTGTGTTGTATTCCAGAGTCTGCTTGGTGTGAAGACGGTTGTATAATCCAAATCTTAGCAGCATAAGCTATATAGGTATTTGGGTATTGTTATAAAGGGCTGCCTCATTGTAGCCTCTTTGTAGCTTATGAAGGACAAAAGGTCTATCTACAGGCGTCACTTCAAGCTCCATGACAAAGGGCAGCTATGCAACATCTTCATGTTTCTTCATATAAGTAATCAATGGTCATTGAAATGGAGGCATGCTCTTAGCTTTGCTTTTTCCAGAGAGCATGCCCCTGAAGTTTCTCAGATTTTTCTGATTTTTTCTTGATACAAGTGTATTTTGGGGATAAAAAACACCTTGCGTACATGATAAAGTAGTCGTCAAATACGAACTCAAAATTGATGGTGAAATATAACTATTATGATTATAGAGGGCCTCCTTCTCTCCTTATCCGGCGATGTCCTTTTTACATTTTGGAAAAAAAAATATAGTGGTCATGAGTCACCTGCTGTCGTGGTTTGTGAATGATAGGCCTCATATGACATGTGACCTTATAAACAAATGACAGTTTGCTTGTAATATCCATAAACCAAGTTTGGTACCAATTGAACTTCTTCTCATCTTACAACTTGACCTCTTATGACCTTTGACCTAATGAACAAATGCTAGATCCCATGTTGCACCTATGACTCAAGTTTGGTTTAAATCCATTGAAGTCTAAGGATATTACAGGCAAATGTTAACCATTTTTCACAACAGACCACAACAACAGTGGACAAAGTGATCCATATGCGTCTTCCTGCCTTAAAGGTGCAACGAGAGATTTCACATATCAGGTGTCCCTAAAAAAATCTAAAGTACTGATCTTTACCCTGATGTAAAGCTTTCCATCAAAAAAAATCCCCATCAGAAAGAGTTAAGCTGAGAAACGTTCCTTTGGTACAAAAATTGTTAAATTTCTAATTTCGTATAGGAGCAAATACAAAATTCAGCCTGTTTTACATTAAAATATAAGCAAATCAAAATCACATGTTTTCTCTCTTTTAAGACATTTCTGTAGCCAAACACAAGGTAAGAAATCTATTGAGTGTCTAATCTATATGAAATTACTATTATGACACAATATTTGGGTGCCTCAAAATCTCTTGTTGCACCTTTAAGGCAGGCAACACAAAAAATTAAATATTTATGAAACTTGGAGTCACCTTCAGGGTCCAGAGGATTAAACACACTGTTAAAAATTCAAACACACACTTGTTTAAAAAATGTTTATCATTTTTATTGCATTTCATATGCTTTCAGCAGTATGCATGATTCAGCCTTAAAATTACATTGCACTGGGACACCGAGAATTTATATCCATCCTATGCCTTAAGTAAGGTAAACTCAAACACATACACAGTATTACATCCTGGTCAATTATTCTAATAAGCTCTTAATTCAGTAAGCTATCAAATACTGAATCAGAGACTAAATGATTATAAATCATAATTGAAGCCATGGAAAATAACATTTGGCACTGAAATTTAACAAACCCTGTAAAGTAATTTAAGTTTTTATTCACACATGTAAACTGCTATAAATTTAAGCACACTTAGTCCACTCAATCTATGAAAAATACTAGGTACACTGCTACAGAAGGTTTTCTTGCTGTAACTAGCAGTGACATATCTCCCAAACAACATATCAAAAAGGTAGAAAAAGGGAAGCCTGGCAGGACATGGTAATTTGCATTTATCTTACGTGGACGTATACGCCCATATTTCGACAAAGGTATATAGCTCATAAATGCATGTTTAGGGAGATTTTCCATTTTTCTGTTAGTATTTGAACATGTTTTACATGGCTATGCCTGTAAGGTGTGTAGCACTTACAATTGATATATTAAAAGTGGAAAGTGATGGTCATTATTCAAGATGGCCGCAATTTTCACGCCAAAATTAATTTTGCATTCTAGATGATTTGTCAGACTGCAATCGGGATGGGGAGATCGTTATTTAGCAAATTATTATCAGAGAGTATTTATTCAAACATATTGGGTCAACTAGTGCCGGGGGCCCTCCCTATGCGAATGATGGGTATATGTTCCTCGGCCAGGTGAAAAATAGGGTCCTTTCCCAGGTCCTTTCAGATAAAATGTATCCAAAATATGGGGTCATTCGATTAAGGGGGCCAATGATGTTCAAACTTGAAATTAAAATAGGAAATGTCTCTTTTCCAGAGTTCAAACTGCCATGGAATTTAAAAAATTGCTGTCATGAAATTATAAGTTTGTTAAAAATGTGTACGTAGGCTGCGAAAATTTTGAATTTGGATGTTCAAATTCTTTAAAAAAGTGGATAATTTTATGCAAACTTGTGATAAAAGTGGATAGCAGGAAAGAAGAAACAGGGGGGGTTCATAGCTGTTAACATTTTAAAAAGGGGGTCATTGGTAATAGCCTGAGTAATAGGTAGGACAGCAGCATAAAAAGGCGGCCAAGCATTCTAGACGTTACCAAAGTCAGCATCTCACAGACCTTGACTACGCAGCTCTAACAGGGGATGTGATATGTGTTGCACAAGATCTACTACAAAGCATCATTGAGAATGCTGCAGATAATGTCGGCCTACATCTAAATGCCAAAGAGACTGAATGGAATACATGGCCGTCAATGAGGAAGAGAATCATCAACCTATCTGCAGTACACACGGTACCAACTCAAAAAGGTTAGACCTCAAGTACCTCGAGTCCTATGTTGGGACAGCAAGAAAGAATCAAGAGTTAAAGGGCTGTGGCCTGATCGCTAATAGCATCGTTCCCATACTCCAAGATTTTACCGGAAGTGGTAAACATTTTGGTATTTGAAGAAAGCTACTATTTGTCTCATTTACCCTGTGAAATCTTAGGGCTAAAGGATATTTGGTTTGGAAGTTATGAGCGAAAAATGTACCCATTTTGGTCGACCGATAATTAATTTTACACATATAGGGCTAAGAAAATCATATTTTTAGCTCTCACATGAAACGGGTTGAAATATCAGCGCAAAACTCTACAGATAGGGTTTAGAGGTGAAGACCATTCTATCAAGATGAAAACTTTATTTACTTAAATTGGGTCGTCCTCTTCTAATATATTGTATAATAACCAAAATATAGGCAAAAAATGGCACATAAGTTTTATGCAAATTAGCATGTCTTGCCAGGCTTCCTTTTTTCTACCTTTTTGATATGTTGTTCGGGAGGGTTTATACAACAAGTTACAGCAAGAAAACCTTCTGTAGCAGTTTTGTCCAGGTCATACCGTAGATTGAGTGGACTAACTGAATAGCTTTGAAATGAAAAGGCTGGCTTCAATCACATTGAAAATAATCCAAGAATTTATCTGTCAGCTTTAATCACACTGAAAATACCTGTTAAGTACCCCGACTTATTTTGGGGCATTTCATGATCCACAGGTTTGTCCCCTTGATCCATTTTAAGTACCTAGAAAAAGTTAAGATTTTTATATCATCTGAACTGTTTGTTGGTTTAAGTATATGTGTGCCTAATCTTAAAGGTCCATGGCCCGATCGCTAATAGCCTCGTCCCCAGAAGCTCCAGATTTTACCGGAAGTGGTCTTTATTTTGATATCAGAAGAAAGCTATTTTTCTCATTTACCCTGTGAAATCTTAGAGCCAAAGGATGTTTGGTTTAGAAGTTACGAGCGAAAATGTGCCCTATTTTGGTCAACCAATATTAATTTTACACAGTACTCTATGTGGCTTACAAAATCACGTTTTAGCTCTCGCATCAAAATGAATTGAAATATCGGTGTGAAACTTTACAGATGGGGTTTTGGAGTGATAGCCAATCTATCAAGATGAAAACTTCATATCCTTAAATCGGGCCATCCCCCTTTAAGTGTGGATTTGATCTACTCTGGAATAAATTTGTGATTTGGTATTTTCTGTCCATAACATTAATCTGTGAGTCACCGTGAAACGAACATCAGCTTATAACATTAAAAAGTACTGTCAGGATCAACTGAAATTTTGAAAATCAACTCCTCTCAAAATCCCTTGGACATGTAACTATATGTACACCTGCTAGGGACACAAAATGCACCTTTAAATGAGTGTCCTCAGATCACATTTCCTTGCACAAGTCATAGCACTGAAAAGTTAGTTAAAAGTATGAAATTTTATTATCAGTATCAGATTCTTCAATTTCAGTGTCTGTCTGGTTATTCAGTGTAATATTCATATATTTGTTCCCGTAATGTGATGCAATTTCCTTTAAAGAACTGATTTGAAAACGGATGTAATTTCTATAATTTAAGGATATCAATCTGCAACTTCATTCCAACCCAAAAATCTCTGAAAGCACCTTATAGTATACAAGTCACATTTGTTAAAACTTTCATGTGATTATATTAATAGTACTTCTGCATCTGGCAAGACAATTTAAACTTGCTAGTACTACAAGGACAACCACTCATTAATTGGTCCCCCGCCAACTTTTGTTGGCGAAGGGGGACTATAGAAATGCTCCCCGTCCGTGTGTGTGTGCGTGTGTGTGTCCCTCGCAATATCTTTGGAACTAAGCAAGTGTGGGTGTCCATCTTCGCAACATAGATGTATCTTATGTACGCGTTGGGTGGGATCCAAAGTGGGTCATGTGTCATGGGTCAAAGGTCAATGTGGTCAAAAATAGGGTCAAATATGGGCAAAAATAGGGCTAAATCGCTATAATAAATGTTTTCAACACAATATCTTTTGATTGGAGCAAGTATGGGTGTCCATCTTCGCACCATAGATGTCACTCAAGTAGGCTGCGGATGAGTTCGGAGGAGGGGCATGTGGCATTGGTCAAAGGTCAAATGGGGTCAAAAATAGGCAAAAATGGAGTTTAAATTGCTATAAACCTTATCTGTTGTGGTAGGATGATGAAACTTGGTGGGTGTGGTCAACATTCAGTGCCGAAAATTTTGAAGGTCATTTCAAGGTCATCCGAGGTCATCCAAGGTCAAATCAGTTAACATGTGGTTAGGAGGATGAAAATTAGTGGGTGTGGTCAACATTCAGTACCAAAAATTTTGAAGGTCATTTCAAGGTCATCCGAGGTCATCCAAGGTAAAATCACTTGTGGTTGGAGGGTGGTTGGAGGGTAAAATTGGTGGGTGTGATCAACATTCTGTTCCAAAACTTTTGAAGGTCATGTGAAGGTCATGAGGGGTCATCCAAGGTCAAATCACTTAAAGGGGCATTTCGTGATCCACAGCCTCGTCCCCCCGACTTACCTCAAAAATGTTGGGATTTTTATATCATCTGAACCGTTAGCCTCAGTAATCCACGTGTGCCCAATCTTACTTGCAAATTCGGTCGCATCTGTAAGAAAATCGCAATTTTGTATTTTCTGTCCGTAAACGGACAGAAATTACAGCACAGTAGCCCATGGGACCGTGGGAAACGAGCAATTGCTCATAACACAAAACCGCATGATCGGGATCTGCTCAAATTTTGAAAATAAGCTTTTCTCAAGGATATCTAGTGATCGATGAATAAAACAGGCGGTGCTGAAATCACGAAATGCACCTTTAATATGTGGTATGAGAGTGAAAATTGGTGAGTGTGGTCATCATTCAGTGCCAAAAAATTTGATGGTCATTTCAAGGTCGTGTGGGGTCATTTAAGGTCAAATCACTAATCATGTGGTAGAAGGATGAAACTTGGTGGGTGTGGTCAACATTCAGTGTTGACACTTTGGAAGGTCATTTCAAGGTCATGTGGGGTCATCCGAGGTCAAATCACTTAACATGTGGTAGGAGGATGAAACTTGGTGGGCCATCACAATCTTCCCTGAGATCTTAAAATTGTTGCTTCTTGTTCTTTAGCTACTGCACTGGGCGGGGGACCTTTGTGGTTCGAGAACCGCCTTGTTTCATTTTCATATTACACATCAAGGATTGTCCAATGAGATTCCAGCACATATTCATAAATATGCATGAGGTGCAGTGATCTCCCACACAGGAAACCATCCAGCAATTCAGATAATATTACATCATTAAAGATTGTCAGATGAAATATGTACATGTATGAGGTGAAAAGTCTCCAACACAGTAATCACTTGCCAATAATTATTATATAAAATTGGATGGCTGAGGTTGATAACAAAAATATTGCCCGAGCCTAGATCAAATATTGGGCGAGTCAAAGACAAACCTGATATTTTCTTGGGGTGGGCGATATTTTCTGTTAACAACCGGAAAAAGCTATCCAATATTATTATGCAAGAAGAAGCTGACTTGACAAAAATAGTTTTAAAATGGCTTCAAAACTAATACAGAAAGTGTATTTGCTTGACAAGTTGCATGACTGAATGCCCCGGTTTTTGTGTATTGTGCAGTGTTGGACAGTACGCCCCAATCGCACTGCAGTATTGCACCACACTGAAGCTTCAGATGCATAATAATTCAGTTTACATAACACCATCAAGAATGGGCAAGTAAATTTGACAAAATCCCATGAACATAACTAGTATTAACTATTATAGAGGTAAACTATTACTCTGTACATTAATTGTTTTATAAAACAAACACTGTAACAATTGTCTTTGTCATCTAACTATAACACACATGTCAATACAGATTTTGACAGTTTTTTTTTTTTATATATTAACGTACACTGTTCCAATAGGAATAAAGAGTATTTACAAACAATATGTCTTAAACATGCAAAGTAATTATACAGTACAGTTGCTTTGGTCTTTTTGCTATGGTACAACAGATTGTTCAGAGTTGAGAAAATCCTGTGTACGAGCACACAAACTGCTTACTCTACAGCCTAATGATAAAAGTACTAGTGCATTAAATTGTGCTATCCAAACACCAGGGAGGGGATATTCTTTAAGGCTGGGGCAGTGCTGTTGTCAAGTGATTAGAGGGTGTATTGAGTCAATCACAAATCCAGCAGTTTGGCGAAATTTCACACTCATGTGATCCCACAAAATCTATTTTTAACACCTCCTAAAAACTGGACTTTAGTACTATTTTAGCCCACACAGCATGTGTAGCGCTAATTTATAGCATGATCATGTAATGCCCAGGTCGTAAAAACTCGTGGAACACTTTAATTTGATCTCTAAGTACTGACATGTGTTTAGAACTCTAGAGTATAGGCACAGTGCCATGAATTATGGGATTGGTTCAAAAACTCTGAGGTTGATTCAAGAATCACTACACTGAAATTTGAATAACGATTCAAGATACACTGCACTGAAAGGACATCGCGGATAAGGAATGAATGACGCCCTATATAGTTTGCATGGAAACGGGATGAACTTGAACGTTTTGCATCATAAAGCCGATGCTCAAAGGTTTAACTTTTGCGGTTTTCAAAAAACCACTTTAATGAAATTCCCAAAAGTGTGTTTATGTAAAGTTATAATACCGGGCTTCAATGGGGAATTAAAAAATTTCATATTTGAAAGAACTTTCCACCCCAAGAACCACAAGTGTGCGTTGCAAAGGATGTGCGTGCTATATTTTTAGCAACATAATGTGAGTGGCGTTATGGTTCTTGGGGTGTGGAAAGACTCAATTTGGCATTTGGTTTTCTGGGGGGCCGGAACACTAAATGGAACTTGCCAAAAACAACAATGAACTTTTTACATACAAACCATACATATCACATATGGTAAGGCATGTAATTCTACCAAGGCTCTGTTCAGTAGCCTGGATGGTAATGTTAACAACAGCTGACAATGTACGTCTGGGTACATAAATCATCTAAAATACAGGGGATGGATGGCTCAATACAATGGGGAATGAAGCTATTAAAAGCGCCATGGGAATGATATAGCTCATAGTGTAGTTCACTTGCTATGTAAACTAGCGCGGTCATGGGCCATTGTGTTGTATTACAGAGTCTGATTGGTGTGAAGAGGTTATATAATCAAATCTTAGCAGCAAGCTAATTAGGTATTGGGTTTGGTTATAAAGGGCTGCCTCATGTAGCCTCTTGGTACGCTTAGAAGGGACAAAAGGTCTATCTATAGCGGCACGTACCAGCGCCAATGACCTAAAGGGCAGCTATGCAACATCTTCTGTCCGTCATATACGCTAATCAAGTCATTGAAATGTGGGCATGCTCTTAGCTTAGCTTTTTCCAGAGAGCATGCCCCGACGTGCTCAAACTTTTCTCATTTTTGCTTGATACAAGTGTATTTGGGGATAAAAAACACCTTGGTACATGATAAGAGTACTTGTCAAACACAACTCAAAATTGATGGTGCATTTATAATATTCTGATTATAGAGGGCCTCTTCTCTCCTATCCGGCGATGTCCTTTTAATAATTATTGCACTTACCATTTTGAGCTGTATTTTAATGAAGACCGGTAGTCAAGAATTCTGGGGATTAGGAAAATGTGTACTTTGGCACCATTTGGAACATCATTATGTTATTGTAGCGTCATATCAAATATTGAATGCCTATAAGATAGCATAAAAAAAGCATACGGTGAAATTTTGACTTGTTTCACAAGGCATTGATAAAGTTTTACTAAACACGAATATGAGGAGTCAAGAGTTTTATCGACTGGATTTATACCCTGATATTTACCTGATTTTTTTATTGTTCAGTAAATTCTATCCAATGTCAAAATCAATGTAATCATGATATAAAAAGATCCATTTGTTTTTCTTCAAAATTTCACTTGGCTTTGCCTCGCAAAATGAAAAATTGACCTCATGACATTACTATCACATTAGGCATTAAATAGCTCTATCTTTCAAAAATGGCCACAATTATTAAACACTGGCATATTAATATTGCATAAATTGGCGGACTACAGAAATCCAGGGTTGGCATCCCCTGAATTGAGACATGCCCCATATTCCCCCACGCTTGGACCCTTCTTACTTCAGACGATGTTTCGATAGTAAACGGAATGTTCAGTAACAAGAACTTACCAATACAATCAAAGACAAGTACATAATCTGCTTTATACCGATCACATAGTGATGTTAAGTTGCTAGATGTGCATATGTTGTTGTGGTTTTTTAGTTAAATATACACGAAAGTTGTTTAAATCCGTGATGGGGTGTCCAGTATTAACACTCACACTCCGACATACTGCGGTTTTGTGAGTATTTTTTAGGCAAAAAATTGATAAATTTGAATTGATACGTGATTGCCCTTCCTGATGTCAATTTGAAGCTTATGACATCCAGCTTGAATGTATGACATAATAGAGTACAGTCACAAAGAGATATAAATAAAAAGTAAGCCACCCAAAATGCGGCCTATCACGATTCATGGGCTTGGTACCGACCACTCTCAGCCCAAGGGTATTTTAGTCCAACATTAGTGTGAATTGGTGTCAAAGGTGTTGAATTATAGTGGTAGGTAAAAGTAGTCAGTTAAACGTGGTCCGGTAAGCTAGGTTGCCAATTTGTCACAATGCACACAGCTGAAGGTTGCCAAATCCCTTCATTTTTTTGGCGGCGGGACATTAATCTAACACACGTCGTAAACAAGTGAGCAAATGCATTCTGGGTAGGTGTGAAAACTGTGAAATGGCTTTATCTCCTCCTTGGGTAATCTTAATAAACAAAACAAATACAATGTGATATTCACAACCAATCTTTCAATATTTACAAAATATTTCTACATCTTTGTATATATGGACACTGGTAAATCTAAGATATTAATAGAACAAATCAGTAGAAAACATGAGTGGTACTGTATTGATAAGTTAACAGATAATAATGGCTAAATGAATTACTGTACAAATCTACTGATTAAAAATTAAGTTTTAGTAATAACCATGATTAGTATAGTGTAGCACACAAACTTTATTGCAATCTAAAGGGCACATCGGTTTGAACAGTACATGGGGTCCCATATGCCTCTAGTACATCATAATCGAGCTATATCAATAATTACTAAGTTAAGATTTGGGTTTGACAGCTTACATTTTAACATAAGAGATGTTGAAAGATTATGATCTAATAGAGATCTTTCGCATTTAGCGGCCCATCTTCCGGGGAATGGTAAGTCCACCATTCCAAATTTCTGGAGACTTTTAAATCTAAAGAAGACATGCATGTTGGATATGTATGCATTAAAATGGGAACTACACACTTTGTTATAGGTTATGCATGAGTGAGGTGTGAAAAGACCTCTATTCTCATTTGGAATCCAAACATTCAAAGTATTACTAACAAATTGTTCTAACATTTCAAATCCAAAATGTTGACTCATAAGACTTTGGCTTACTACAGTACTATGATTGCGATCCAATATAAAAAACATTTGTAATACGATGAATTTGGTGATATGGTTCCATTGTGAGGGGAAAGGACACACATATGAAAACTGGACCATAAACCAAAACCGATTGTTTTAAACCATAAAATACTCTCA
Organism: Ophioderma brevispina; assembly: GCA_023653785.1. Taxonomy (NCBI): domain Eukaryota; kingdom Metazoa; phylum Echinodermata; class Ophiuroidea; order Amphilepidida; family Ophiodermatidae; genus Ophioderma; species Ophioderma brevispina. The sequence goes on from JAMKCH010001358.1 coordinate 102,488, forward strand.
TGCTACTGCATTGCACAAACAAAGTCCTTTGGTGTAATGGTTAATAGAATTTAGAGATACAAATATAATGTTTAGTGACACATTGTGGAAAAAATTCCTCTGTTACCCCCACCTTTAAAATTCTATGGGAAACAACTTATTTAATTAGGGCAGACACTAACAAAAACCCCTAACCCTAAGGGCCAAAAATAAAAAATAATTTTTTACTGTAAACTTGCAAGGGGGTTACATAGGAACTCTGCCCACATTTTAATGAGCCATCTGTATAATACAAAACAGGAGTACACAAATTGGTTACCTTCTAAAGCCACGATTTAGCTCTAGGACTACAAACCAGGGAACTAATACCGAATATTCCCTACAATGGGACTGGTAAGAAAATTCTAACCAGGGGAGGGGGGGGGGGGGGGGATTGAGTGGAAAAGGGCAGATGCATATGTTTCGCCAATATGGGTAGCATTTTCACCCTTACTACATAACAACGGGTCATTTTTCCCATGCTACTATATGATGGGTCTAGTCAGGAGGTATATTACTACTATACCGGGTCCATTTTAAAATTTTTGGTCACAATTTACTATGAAAATGGGTTGATTTTTCTAACTTCGAAATTTCAAAGCCAACTAAATAAATGGGTCATAATTTCAAACCAACTATACAAATGGGTCACAGTACAATTGGTTCACTATAAACATGGGTTGAATTTTTTAACTGGCGATCGCACACATGTACCCAATTTTGGTCTCTCGATACCCCCAGGAAAAATTTCATGTGAATCTGATCGCTTATTGCATCAGGAAATAGATAGATAGCCCATTATAACCTTTCTTCATTTTATTTAATTTCTTGCTCTGTAGATTAGATAAACTTAGACAAATTAGACATTTTCTTTAATGAACACCCTGTTTCACACAGATCATCATTTGAAGTATATATATGATTGACATTTTTTTTTAATTAAGAAAATATCATACCATCATATTATCTCTAGAACTACCATCCTGTTCATTGGCTCACATCAGGTTACTCTATCTACCTGTGTAGTAACCACTTTATAACAATATTACTGCAACTAACTGTCTCCAACTATGTGCAACTGGTACTGATGCAGAATCGAATTGCAATCAATTTCTGGATCTTTCATTTGCGGGCATTTGCTTTCTTCTGCTAGAGGGCGCTTCTCATCTGTGTGTGCACAAGTTCCATTGATTATGCGGAATGCGCCATCTGCAGACACTCTGTTAATAATAAAACAGAAGATGGGAATGGGATTCCTTTAAATATCTGAAAATAAAAATGCATTAAATTCTACATCTTATCGAGGGTTGACAACAGAAGGACGTAACTCAGCACTGAAAGAAGTATTAAAGAATTCTTTAATTCTGCTGTTCATAATTAAAAATTGTTCTTTGTTTATAAAATGTTTGCCTTACAGTACCATATATGAGCTTTATGAGATGTTTACATTTGAGTAATGAATAGATTTGCTTAGTAGAAATATATGAAACATCACATTTCTCAAAGCAGTATTATAGCAGAATTAAAGAAATTCTTTAATATTCTGTCAAGTGCAGGAGTTACAGCCTTCTGATTGTCGATCAGCCCTCGTTATGCTCTAGATACCACATGTTCTATTAAAACAAAAATTTCAATCAATTTATTGTCATCTCAACACACACCAGCAGTTACAAAAGACAATTGAAAAAAGAAATGGGCTACCACATAAATGCAGAGCGCGATCAGTTGGTTTTCAACAGAAGTTCAGGATCAGTCCAGTTGTGGCAAAATCAAAACAAAAACAATTGCCAATAGCATTCTTTATATGCAAACAACTCATAATTTTTTTTAAAGGTCGGTGACCCCGAATCAACAACCTCTCCCCCATTTTACTCCTTAAAAATTGAGATTTTGGTATCAGAAGAAAGTTTTCCCTTTTTATTCCCTGTACTAAGCGGTGGTGGATGGAATAAAATACAGGGCCACCAAACTCACAAAAAGAACTAAAGACATGTATAAATGTGGTGGATATATGATTTCACAGTTTAGTCCATCCCACAGTGGAGAAATTTCACTCAATAAGGGCCACATGATACCACAAAAGTCCTAGTCCTATCAGATCAAAAACCCCGACTTCTATACTCAACTAAGCCCATAAAGCACTATAGTACAAAAGAAATTTTATCATGATTATGAAATGATTTGTGGTCCATAAAACTTCACGAAGGCATCCATACCAAAAGAAAGTTCATTATTTTCTCCTTAGCAGTGAAAATTTGAGGCACAGAAACGTTTCCTTTTGATGTCATGAACAAAAAACATCTCCAAATGTGGGGATACCAAATTTATTACCACACACTGTCCTATGGGCGAATTTAGTGCACATTTTTGCTTCTACTATCCAAATGGCTGGACTGTTTTATCAAAATTTGCAATGATATTTGGTGAACATTACTTCATGTGAGGGAGAAAAAAAATCACATGGAAAAATCGGACGTTGATCGAGTCACCGACCTTAAAATGCAAGCGACGCTTACTTGATTCATGATGTGGCAGTTGAAGTTAAAGAATCGTTCTTGTTTGTACTTCATCCAGTTTTCCACTACCAGGAGAAAGAGGTTTGTTTTGGGTAGTGCTGTCAGGTAGTAAAATCCTGGATGCATGGGCCGGAGACATTACCAATGATCATACCACTGCGGCCTGGAAATGTATAAATAAACATGTTAAGAAGCATCTTTTTATGGAAAAGAAACTGTATCCGTAAATGGTTAGAATCATTTGTCTGTCTTTTTTTCTCGGGTTTATAAGCCTGGTCAAAATTCCAGTGTTCTACCTGTACAGATCTACAGTGTATCCAAAAAAAAAAGGGGGAAAGTTAAGATTCCTAACTGGGTTTATTGTTTAAGCAATGGATGGCCTAGTCCAACTCTATTTGGATGTCTTACTCTAGCTGGCTCTCCATGTCTGGCACCCATATTTGGTGCCCTCAGGGCCTCAGTTGGCCTATTTGGGGAGGCAAACATGTCCTCACCTTGTGCTCACCGTAAGTACAGCTACTTCCCTCCCATCACCTCCCTGGTGTTTTCCTTTCATTTTTCCTCTCCCTATTGGGAAAGCATTGCTTAGGGCGAGTGGGTCAGTGCTGGATGACCTTTGACCTCATCAACATATGATGGATCCCATGTTGCACCTATGACACAAGTTGGTTCCAATTGAACTTCAACTTTTCAATTGATGTCAATTTAAAAAAAAACTTAATATTTTATGTGACCACACCCACACCCACACACACCACCACTATTCTGGTGGTCCACAACAATCTCTAAAACCTGAGCGCACGAGGAGAGTGGGTACATAATATTTTGCATTTATTGCTGGTATTAAAAGCAGACATGTCGCATACAATGTAAGGTTGTGGAATTTTGATTGTGCAATGGTTTTAACTCGGTAATGATTGCAGTGACCTACAATTTATTTCTTGAATTGTTCGTATCAATGAAACTGTATTTATGCAAAATTTGAAAGGAAAATTATGGCCTATTTATTGACCTACCACAACATGCATGCATGTATGTGCATGTGCATCCATGTGAAGAGTAAGAACACGACTTACCTAAAGCAGACACATTGGCTGCGTAACCAACCACATCCTGAATGCAGCCAAATTTGCTAGAGAATGGTGGGATAGGCCCCTTGGTTTTATAGAAGTTGTCTAGTTCCTCTGGATTCTTGGGTTTGCCAACAAGATTCACCTACAAACAAGAAAAGCAGAGTACATTTTATAACAATCAAACCTACAATATTGTTCATAAGTCCTTGGAACACCTGTTAACATTGGCAGCTATGCGAAAGAGAAATAGGCTTGAACGCATTGTAACTACAACTTTCTTTCCCCCTCCCCATCCCCTCACAATCAGTGTTGAAAATAATATGGTGCGAGATTGCTCAAGTGTGTCGTGCTATGCAACATTGAAATGATGGGGGCGGGGGGGGGGACCAAATCTGCACAAAAGTTGTTCCAACAATTTGAACAAGAGTGTTGATTGTGTAGTTATGCCACTACATAGGGTGATATAGCCTCTTCCACAGGATCCCAGACTTCACCAGAAAAAAAATATTGGTGTCTGTTGAAACTAAATGCAATGCTCCCTGACTATTGTTTGCATTTTCCATGTAATATAAGTGTTGTTTTAAATGCTTATGTGATTTAGATGTTCATGAGCAAAATTACTGTTCCATTTGGTTGAACAAATTAATTTACACAGGTATTTTAATTGTGGCATGCAAAATCGTTGTTTTTAGCTTCATATCCAAAATGGTTTGAAACATTGGTGTGAAACTATACAGACAGGGATATTGGGGATAGGGTTCATTCAACCATTAAGATTGTATATTATCCGTAAATAACATACTCACCCTAGGTGCAACGGGGTGTGATTACTGCAAGGACCCCTGAAGTCATTCTGTTTGCCTAACAACAGAACTCCATGTACGTAGATAAGCTCTGCTATGATTTCCCCTATTTCTTGACCAAAGGAAACCTGTTGTTTTGTGAGTGTGCAGGTTTCATCCACATCAATATAGATTGGCGTCAGAAAACTATATTACCAAATGTGTCAAACAAGTAGAATCATGAAAGTCAAATGGACACCAAATGATAAAACAATGCCACAGTGACTGTCACATGGTATAAAGCGGCATTGGCACAGTTTCACAAAAGATGAAATTTCTTCAATTGGCTTGCAAATGATCTAGCCTGGGTATTGGAAGAATAGAGAGTATTTTTACACATAAAAATAACCTACCCCAAAACAGATAAAGGAACATTATTCAAAAACACATTATGTTTTATAAATCATTAACTGAAGCCTGATTTCCTTCCACTGTTGAATGCAAACATATGCATTTCCCTTCGAAGAAGTGGAATGCCCCAAATTACATAATAACACCCCTAAAAGAGAAATGGTTCTCGACCAGTGAACCAGGTCACACCCTGCGACCATAGCTCTTCCTTAATTCGTTTTGGTCAATAAGCCCACACGGACACGTTTACATATCATGCTGTGGGCGGCCATGGAGCTGGAAGTGGGAAATGTCAACATTGGAAAGGAAATCAGGCTTCAGTTAGATGATTTATAAAACATAATGTGTTTTGAATATAAATCATTACACGGAAATGGATTCCTTTACACCAATGTTGACTGAAACATAATTGCCTTAACGCCTCGTTGAATGGAATATTTCAATAACACAGACTAGCACACTCAGTCGGAGGTGGCGCATGATATGTCAGAGCAGCCAACAAAGTGCAGACAATTTCAGTATTTATTGCTTCAATAAATCTAAATTAAAAATGTTAAAAAAATAAAGGTATAACATAAGATTCGGGGGGACCATAGATGCTCACCTACAACGGGAATACCGGGGCGAGAGTCTCACATCGGCACGGAAAACCATGAGAGACTTCTTTAGTATCGTGAAGTAGCATTAGGTGTGTTTATGCAGGAGTGCCCTCGCAACGTTCTCTTGGGGGGTTTGTACGTTTCTGGTAGTACACGACGAAAACGTTGTGGGGGGAGCCCTCCACGACATAGCCTCGCAAATTTCGGCAATGCTGATTACGCAGTGATAGGCCCACGAGGAAGTGATATTACGAACACGAATGGGCTAGAGCTTGTGAAGCTCCTATCACCGCGTTGGAATAGTTAATTCAGCGCTAATCCTTCTAGCAATTGTCGCTTTGACGCGGACCCGTGGAGGGAAGCGTGTGTAAGAAAAAAACAACGAGTCGTCGAGCCCCTGAGCGGACTGTCTTCGTTTTAGTACTCACGGGCCCGAACGGGACACCAACGGCGCTTCCCGCACCGAAGAGTGACATGCAATTCGGGGTGGTAAGATAATTGTTGACTGTCGGAATGAGGATGACTCGTATCTTTTTTTGCCAGAAAGCCGGCCTGAAGAAACCAATTTGACCCTTTCCCGCGAGGTGCACTTCTGACGCGACACATAGAGATTATTCTTGATCTCGAGCATCGTCTCCCAGAGGCGGAGAGCGATCCACCGCGAAGACCGTCTGGTGGGGTGACATGTTTAGTGATGCTCTCAGCCATAGGTTCGAATGGGGCTTCACTAAAAAGTCTAAGCCAGAGGTTAAGAGATACCAGGGAGGGACCGTCTTCCTGGTCGGAGGTCTTGTATTAAACATCCCCTCTAGAAGGGGACGGATCGAGCCATCGTCATTGATGGTAGATCTGTCATCGATCGGAAACCTCTATGGATCGCAAGGATAACGGACTTGTAGTTTCTAAAAGTCGAAGTTTCAAGTCCCCTATCAAAGAGAGGTGAGGAAAGTCTGCTTTCTCGGCTACAGATGCCCAAGTCGGAGACACCTCTCGTCGCTACCACCAGCGGAAGTAGGGCCAGACGCTTAGAGGTAAGCGGTCATGGTGGCTTCCTTCTTCCTGCCGATATGAGCGAGGCAGCCCTCTGCCAAAAGCCAGAATTTCTCGGCATCGTTGCCGAATAATGGCCACGCAGTCAACGTTAGATGCTCCAGCGACAGACTGGCGCTACCTCCGTCCGGAAGGGATACTAGGTGGACGGATCGGTAGACGCAGCGGCGAGCCGCCAAGCGATCCACCATTGGCCGAAACCAAAAGGTGTATGTTTCGGCGCAAAAAGGGAGCGAATGAGGGATGACCACGCACGCGCCAGCCCGATGTTCGAACAAATACATGATGCAGAATCGGAAAAATCGGACGGGAAGGCGTGGCCGTGCACCTCGACCAGTTTATCGCCAGAGCGTCGACTGCCGTACGCACCCGGGTCGTGAGGCCGGGGGCAGTACAGAGGGAGCTGGTGACTCAGTTCGATGCGAACAGGTCGATATGAGGAATATATAACCTCTCGAAGATCTCACGTACGACATTGGTCAGTATCCACTCCCGAGGCCTCATTCGCCACGAGACAACTCGTCGGCAAGAAAGTTGACTGCTCCCGAATGTGTACTGCGGACATCGTGATGGCCGGGTCCCGACACCACGCTATGAGTTGCATGGCGTTAGAGGGCCACAGGGCCGTGGACGAGTCCGCCCTGCTTGTTGATGTAGGCCACCAGGTGGAGTGTCAGAATGTACCAGGACACGGGAGTTGGTCACCATCGCTTTGAAGTGAGCTAGGGTTCGTGGCCCACTGCCACAGCTCGAGACGATTGACAGCCGGCTGGGGCCTCGGTCTGGGACCACGTCCCCGAGGCGCATAGGTATAGGGTGAAAAACCCCCCATCCCGACTTCGACGCGTCCGTCGTGATGACAACAACGACGGGAGGCGCAGGGAAAGATGATCCCCTGAGTCAGGTTGGGGCGTGAGACCACCATGCCAGGGGGTTCCCGACACAATGTATTGATAGGGATTAAGAATGCCTCGGGAATCTGGGTGCTTGACGGCCTGTAGTGCCGTCCGAGGGGCATTTGAAGAAGCCTCATGTGGAGAAGCAGGGAAGCGAAAATACGTGGACCAGGGCGGACGGAGCACTGCCACAAGCCTAGAAGGCGGAAGCCAGTATCAG
>JAMKCH010001359.1:0-38921 GCA_023653785.1 Ophioderma brevispina
TGCTAGCATTACGTCACAATGCCGTCATAAAGTTCGCATGTCAGCAAAAAAGCCAATTTCCATAGACAAATATAGAGTAGAATAGGGGAAAATTCAATTCTTCGCCAAAAAAGGTTAGGAATATCACATTTTCATGATGGGAAATGACTAGTTTTATATAATGAGAGCGTTTTAGTGCTATAATAAGGTGTTTGGGTCGCTAAAATTGCGAATATAAATTTTCCACCCTATATTCAGTATTTTCGCACTTTCCTCAGCATATGACGTCATAGTGACGTCATAATGGGGATGTTGGTACTTATTTTGGTACAAATGGAAAGAAGAAACTCTATGCTATCCTTTGCCCCAAATACAGGAATCAGATGTTCAGTAACGGAAATCACAGGGGGTGGTAACCACCCCACCCCCTTCGGGAGTTTTGTTTTAAAAAATGGCTCGGGTAGACGAGGGTTAATTTGGCTGTAAATTTATCATGTAAGTAACTTTTAAACATGTAAGACTATCTAACTAGGAATCAAACCTGGGACCCTCTGATATGAACCTAAATACCTAATAACCACGATACTATGCTACCATACAGGGAATATATAAGAACATTGAATTTATGTATATACATTATTTTCCTTTCAAATTAATATATTGTAAATTTAAATGGACAAATATCATACCAAAACGTGAAAGGGTTTCAACAAGAGGTTTTTGAACTATCTATAAAAAAAATTGAAGTGAAAATAGGTTACTACATTAGTGCTTGTTTATGTCCTTTCTGGGGTTACAAATTATCTTTTTTGTTATAACTTTGAATTACCAACTTAGCTGATTTGAATCTTTTTACTTTATTACAACTTCAACAATCAATTAATTTGCAGCAACAGGTGTAAACTGATATGAGTAATTGTTACTATTTGTGCACAATTTACCTTAACTTAATACATGTAACTGTGTTTGTGTTATTCTCAAATGAAATAAGGGTATTTGTGAAATTATTCTCATGAAACGTATAGCTGCATCATTACAAAGTAAAAGAACCTTTAACTATTATGTCTTCTAAAAACAATAAAAAATAATAATAATAAAATAACACTCAACTGGCGCGATTCAAAACGGACAAACGTCAGTGCTCATCGCCCGGATCGTCGCTTAGCCAATCAAGACATCTTACAACCTACGTCTAGTAAAGTACACAGCTAAAATGCATATTTTTGTTTATACCACTACTAATATGCATATTGTATTTACGAAATAACGTGCGCTGTAAAAATTACAGGTGCCTCACAATAAAAGAAAAGATCATAAAAACAATACTTGCCCGTAATTTAAAAATATAGCAAATCCTTTTTTTGTCCCAATTTCGAGGCCTATTACGACTACATTTTATAAGAGAGGCTCCTTTTTGAAACTTTGAATTACTAACACATTATAGACCTATTTTGGATTCTCAAATTATAAGTTTATTTACAGGAAATACTGAAAATCTTATATGCTTATCGGAAAATACTTTGGATACTGGCAAGCAATTGCCAACAAATCCCATAACTACAGCTTTATATATGTTTCCATTCCTTCATTTTTATATTGTACAGTTTATGCATATGTTTTACCAAAATTAAAATTGAATTTTTCTTTTTTTATATTTGAAAGAAGAATAAATTTTGCTTGCATTTGTGGATATTCCTACTAATTAGGATGTTCGTCAGTGCTTTTTTTCATTTCTCTACACATTCCAAAATCTCTGTAATACGCGCCAAATATATTTTTCAGGTTTTGATTGATCCATTTTTTTCCACAGTACTTATTCGGCAGAATTGGCTGGTCATTAAATACTGAAATATTTATTAAAATTTTTTAGTGTGGCAAATTCGTCGCAGATACAGCACACACATTTTACTAATATAAACTTCGACCAGACCTTCTAAGCCCCCCCCCCCCGTGTTGATCAAGCGGGAGATGCATCTCGCAATATCCATTGATCGATAGGTCCCCTTAATAAGCCTGCCGGCGGAGGTTTTCAGGTACAGCAAACATCAATGCAGAGTGGTCTGTTTGGAAGACTTTTCATTTGGCGTTTGGGTATGATTTCCCAAAGTGAAAATCGATTATATCTACACATTGGAATGTTTTTTTGTCAATATTTGGTATTAAAAGAGCTCGATATAGTATCAGAATATGCAAAAAACTCAATTTCGCCAAAATGGTCATTGCCTGTTTGGAATACTCGTGACGATATGGGTTCATTCGTTTATAGTCAATGACCCTTGTTCAGATTACCCTGCACGGATATTTAATTCCAATGCTAAACTTTTTTCATAAGTACTTCTATAGTGCTATTGGTTATCTCGAGACAGCGACGTCAGAACTTTATACCACAACTTCGCCGCTTGAGAGCCACTTCATATATGCTAACATTTCTAGCATGAGACCTGCCCTCTTCACGCACCGCGTATGAATTGAGATCGTCCCCACAAATATCCTTTGTCTTGTCATAGGTGCACTATACAGTAGACACATCATGCCGCGGTAGGGTTAAAAGTAGCATACCAAAGTAAATCTCTATTGAGATCAAAAATTAATCGTAAAATGTAAGATTTAGTTAACTCTTATCAATTGCCCCTGCACATATGTTAATCCTCCAATACTGGAACGTCTCGTAAAATTGTGTCCAAAAGGACACTTTTGCCTTGTAATTTCTGAATACTATATACTTTGCATAGCCTCATTTGAAGCTGGCCATTGTGTGGTTATATTTCCTTAGTTTTTCCATAATCTGGTTTGATTACTTGGGTTTTAAGAAATATCGCGCGCTACATGTGTCCAACATACTCCATATACTCTCAATTATGTTTTACCAGTTTTGTCGTATGTTAATAATTTCTGTGAGAGAGCTGTATTGGACACCATTAGAGAAATGATGTAACTACCCGACCCTCCTTTCTCCTTATGATATTTGTATGAAGCTGGAACGATAATAATGAGGAAATGTGATTGGAATTTACAGGTATTTAGTTACTTGCATTATTATAATGGCGCTTTTTACAAAAGAGATCAAAGCGCCAGAAAGTGAAAATCAAGTCACAAAGGCAATGAGAACTTAACACTACTATTTTGAAACTTTGGAGTGAGCAAGCCTCCTGGATGTTTGTCGCGGGTGGCTGCTCCACAGTGAATGTGTTATTGGCACGAAAAAAAATGTTCCCCAACATTTTTAACACCCCCCGTAACTTGAAGTGGTACATTTTTTGGCTTAACGTGTTACGTGCTAACTCTGTTCCGGTTGAGGGTCTGACCCTGTAGACCATGTGCTGAGGTTCATTTGTACTGATTGTGCTGTATCCCTCTCGCATCTGCGTTGCAGGTCAACTGGGATGCCTATACAATGCTGTGGTGACGTGCAGCGTGGCGTCGATGGCCAGTGGTGCAAAATAATAAAGGTGCAAGTAAAAAGCTAACTCCTGAGGGTGTGTTTAGAAGAGAACTTTGTCACCCAGTAAGGGTGACCTCACCCGGATTCTTGAAATGCACAGTTCTTGAAAATCTGGGTAGATGGTGATGAGACAGTGTTCGTTGTTAACTGGTTCCAAACTCCGATGACCCTGGTGTCAAAATGAAGTACTTATACATATTTGTAGCGTTATGTGGAACAGAGTACTTAAGATGGTGGTCCATGTCTTGCATGAAAAGTAGCTAATTGGAACATTGGAGGTACACTGATGTTTATAAGCCCCATCCTTTGAATTTTGTAGAAAAGACACGCTTGCTGAGTGAGCCGGGTAATGTGAAGTGGATCCCAATAATTTAGATAACATAGGTGTAACCAGAGGGTGCGACGGTAGTCTCTCACAGCAAAAAGGGCCCGGGGGATCAATTCATCCTAGACAATGGGTATCATCCGTGTCCAAAATTCACATAAAAAGGTAGTTGGTTTCAGGATCGGCCGTTCCGTACGTAACGTGAAAAGGGTCCTAAAATCACTAAAACCACGAAACGGGTATATTTTTCTAAATGGAGGACTTACGCATTTAGGGTCCCTATTCAGTTCAGCATAAATAAAAAAATAAAATGTCCGGAAGTCTGCACTTGCCTTCAAACCTGGGGGCTTTTTCAATCCATAATTTCCAAATTTTTCTGTGCTATGCGCGGAAAAGAAACCATACTCGTGATTTTTAGTACAGGCCTTTGGCCTTTGAGATTGAGAAATGACGTACGACTCCTTTTGTTATTGCCTGATTATGGGTCGCTATAAACCAAAATTGTTCTATATCATTTACCCATGACACGGACACTGTTTTAGCAATTATACTCACTCATATTTATTTTTATGTCAAGCCAATTTTAGGGTTTAGAATTTCTTAACATAACTTTTGGGACACAATTTGTGTCATAAATTGTCGCGGATTCCGCAATTTCAGGGAAAATGCCTCACTTTATCGCTGCGCAGCAAATGCGAAAATAAGTGGCGAAAATACGTTCTCTAAATGCGAATTCTCCCGGATCCTATAGACGCCAGAGACAATGTCTTAAAAACTAAATACCCTATGCAAAGGTTTCCGCGACCCACCCCGTTCCGCTTAACGAACTTTCCATGCACCACCTTTATGTTTATTGTTCAAATGACACTTACACATGCTGAACTATATGTTACTGTTTGTACCGTCGACCATTGGCCTACAATGCATTTTAAGCTACACCACTTACCAATATAAAATTGTTTTTTACAATTTGCATCAGAAATGTGTTTCGGAAAGCAAACATATGCGTTCCGCGCTTGCGCGCGCCGCTAAGAGAGAGAGCGGCACCCCTTGCCGCGCCACTTATATGAATTCTCTGTGACACTTTGACCCACAAATCTGTTTTACTTTTATAAGCCCATTTATCATACCTATATCTTGCTCTAGTGAATCACTTCCAATTTCAAATCTATTTCTACCAATGCGCATGTTAATGTGCGTTTGGAAAGTTAAGATTGCAAACCCCCCCCCCCCCGCCGCTTGCAATGACCTGCTCAGCAGCCATATCGTCGACTTTATCGACTCTTCGTGCCGCCGTCCTGAGAATTGTTGGATACGCCCCTGGCTCAAAATGCCTTTCCCCTTTTAAATACCTGTTCCTCGGGGGGTGATATATCCTGTTCCTCGTTTTGCGAGAAATTCTCGATAACTAACTTTCCCCCAGATATTTTCTGAATTACACAAGCTCATTCAAGCCTCTCTGGTGTGCACAAATTACATGGAAGAATACGGTTTGGGTTTTTACGTATAAATGGTAATAATTGCCTCAATTACTTGCTTAGGGTCGTGAGAAGACAAATCTTGTTAGGGTATGCAAATTTGCGCTACTGATATTTGCTTAGGGCGCAAACTCCATCAAGTACTTGTTTAGGGTAGCTATTGCGCTGCTGATACGTGTTTAGGGGTGCAAAAATTCATCCTCCGAAAATACGTCTTTAGTGTGGCTTTTTGGTGGATTGCTTTGACACGGATGAATACCCCCCCTTGTCATTGAGAAGTGGCCCCCCCGGGAAAAAGGGCACCCTGATGATTAACTTTTCCAGTCGATGGATATCTGATAAGGTTGATGGATTCCAGGATTCCCGTGCATCGTCCCAGTTGGTGCTTGACTAAGGGTTAGAAAGGCATTTGGGTGTTTAACTTTCTGTGTACATGGAGAAAGTGTCCTGCGCAGAAGCCCGAGAGTACGATGGGCTTTCTGGTAACTTGTTTCAAGTCTTTGCCCACGGAGACTCCTTAAGAATTTGTGACCCCTAGATACTCGTGGTCCTCAACTCTTGAAAGGTTTTCACAAAGATTGAATATGGTGCAGATCTTGGTTTTCTTTTGCTAGTGATTGATAAAATGGCGCACTTGCCTATATTAAATTGCATGAGCCATTGTCAAAAACCATAACAATCATATCAAGGTCATGTTGTAGTATTAATGATCTTCGGGGCCTAGTTTCTCCCGATACCAATACTACATCAGCACAAAAGTATAACCGTTTGATTGCAGGGAATCTTGGATATCATTAATTTATAAAAGAAATAAATCTGCCCCAGCACCGAGCCCTGAGGTACGCCTAATATAACTTTTACCCATGTTGATTAATGAACCATTTACTGAACGGCTTGGTTGCGGTCTGTAAGGAAAGCTTCAACCCATTTTGGGTTTGGTCCCTGATACCATAGTACTCCAGCTTGGCTGACAACCTACGATGAGGCACCCTTGTCAAATGCCTTGCTGAAGTCTAAAAGAATACTCAGTTTGGCCCCGACGATCTAAAACTGAGGCCCAATCATGTGTTGCAGAGATAAGTTGTGTTACTGTAAAAAAGGCGTTCTCTGAATCCATGCTGGGTATTAATCAGAATATTGTAACAGCGAATATGTTTGGCAATATGACTCAGATGATATGCTCCATAATTTTACAGTTAAACATGTCAGGGAAACGTGGCCGCTAGTTTGCTGGATCTGCTTTTTTGACCCTTTTTTATATATTGCTGTAACAGGGCCTGTCGCATTGGTATGTTGTTTCCCCTTTATTCATATGATTGCTGAAAAAAAATCTCAAAGCTGGTGCAGTTTCGTCCGGTTTTAAGAGGCGCGCGGTAAATCCCTGTAAACACGCGTAGCAAGATGCAATCTTAACTTCAATTGCCCAGTAGAATGAATCAATTAGGCAGCATTGTATTGGAGGAATTACAGGCGGCCCGATTCTGGCTTTTGCATTTTTCAACAAACATTCCATAATCTACCGGGACAGATCAACAACATTATTACAAGCACTGTGTTCGGTTTCCCTTCGAAGAATCGCCCAATGCGTCTTACGTTCTTGTGATCCCTCCCCCCCCTTTTGGTTTTTATGTAGATCAAAATGCACGTGAACTTATGAAACAACAACTACTTATGCACGTATGTAAATGATAGCGAAATACCACTTTGAGTTAAATAGGCGGTGATCGGCTGTGCGTTACAATCCTTATACGTATTGCTGTAGCATTCTGGGTAAAATGATCTAAGACAACTGTTTGCACATACGGTTCATTCCGTCCGGACAGATGTCCGCCCGACACTAGCCTTTTCGAACACACTTTTCCCCCAAATGTATAAACTGGTGTGACAAAAGCATGTTCGAAAGTCTTTTGCTCAGCGGGCGTATGCTGATGAAGTAAGAACCCAATACCTCCAGGAATGCGTCCGAAACTGTGGCGTGTAAACTGTATGTATATCAATGAGAACTTGTTGGATCCTTGAAGAAAATCTCACTCAGGTATGTTTCAGGAAAAAACTTTCTTTCCTCTCGATATAGTCAAAATATGAAAACTAAAAATAATAATATTTCCGGATCAGTCTTTGCACCCAGTGTTCTTTTTAATGTGTATGTTCCTACACTACAACTAAGACATTGATGATATGAATATTTGAATTGTTAGGTTTGATCTATGAACCAAAGAATTATATTAAATCTGTGCAAAGAATAATTTATGGTAAATTTATCTAAAGACATAGAGCAAGTTTCTTCACTCCTCTAGGAAAAAGCAGGGGCAGAGCTAATTACCTAATCATCAAATTGAACATCTCTCTGGCTTTCAATTCCTGATAAGGTAAATCATTTTTTTTTTAAATGAGGTGTTTCTCTTCTTGATTTAAGTCCCCTAGTGCGGTATAAACCACCAAAATCAGCGAATTAAGAACCCCCCCCCACACCTCATGTCCGCAATACGAATTCATTATCATTCTCCTTTTGGTGTCTCCAAATAGCACTCACATTCTTACCCCAGCAATTTGCTACTTTAAAGTGGCAGGAGGAGATTTTTTAGGATATACGAATTTCTCTCAAATTTCACTGAATCGGTTGGAGAAGCACCTACCGAGAACGTTGTTGAAGGTTTATTTGGACAAACAGGTGCAAAGACACCCGGCAACCTTGTTTTGAACTTGCCTGCTATTTTAATCGTTCCCCATAGAATTTAGAAATAATGCTTTGACTTTCTGTCTTCGTGCACGATAGAAAGTACTAAATAATCAAATTATTAATAAGACGCGTAATTCGGGCCTTTCACTTCAGGTGTGATCTATACAATTGGTAAGCATTCCAAATATTAAAAACCTGTTGTTCGAGAAAAATTGGGGGCGCCTTCTTCCTGGTAATCTCCTCATGTCTCTTTAAGTCCATTAACAAAGCATGCCTCCTCCTTGCAAATTCGAAGGCCCGTACATAATGGGCTCATAACTATGAGTGTCCCCCGCGCCCTGTGTTCTATTGGTGTTCTCCATTGAGTGCTTATACACACTTTTGTTCAGAACACTGTACCCACTGAATTCTATCTACACATGGGATAGCGGGTCTGAGTCGCCGAGTAAGCACAACAGAAGTTTGCTTTTCTACCTTGTTAATATGGGCGGGAAACACTGCATACACCTTGTCAAGTTAAGGGAATTTGGTATAACAATAGAAACTTCCTTTTTCCGTGGGAAATGTGCACCAGCAGGTGTATGCAGTATTTCCCGAGTTTGTTTAACCATTGTTACCATTTGATTGTTTACCAAGGTAGCAAAGCAACTTCCTGTTGTGACACTGGCGACCATTCAACTGTGCCCGGCCATCCGCATCTACCCATGTGTAGAGTTCAGTGACTATACCCAGATAAATTACCTCGTCTACAAGGTCACGTTTATTCCGTGTATGTTTGACATAGTACCTAGGACATCCTCTAATGGGGGATATTTATTTAATTTACCCCGGTAACTCGAAGACGTTTCGGTTTCTCGGTCGATGGGTGCAAAAGAAAGCTCGATTGCTCATAAATACAATCCAACCTATGCTGAATCGTTTCCCAAGTGTGAGGCATTACATAGCCCTCCTATTCCCCCCAAGAGACACGAGGAATATTTTCTAGAAAGAAGTAGCCCCCCTTTCTTTCGATCCGGGTTTTTGCGTATTTGAAATGCTTACCATTTAATAGATGACACATGAAGTGAAATAAGAATAAATATTGACGCTTTTCAAGTGAAAATAACTTGAAAGACCAATGCTAAAGACAACATGCAGTTTTAAACGGATAACGCTGAAACTAATGTTTGGCGTGAGATCAACGGAATCGATTGCCCTCTTATTCACGATCCTTACCAACCAAATTCTGGTATGACATTCGGGAGTACCGTGTCCTATTGATCCTATACCATTACGTTTTTCCATTGTTCGCAGCATCCTCCAACACCATAACTTTTCTATATAGTTTGTTTGTGTTAAAATGATTTTTTTGTTTAACTCCTGTTATTATCTGAGTCTATCCACTGAAGAAGCTACTTACTGTGCGAAGCTATATAATCGTGCGTATAAAGAAACGAACAGGATGTGTTTTCATTTTGTGAAAATATTAAGTTTACAGCAAAGAAAATAATACCACCTTAAAGCTAACACTCTCATCTTCCAATATATGTTACTCGCCATACACGGTCCTGGATAATGGATGGCTGAGGTAAATTAGTAATTGTGGACCAAGTTTTGGACATAATCTTGTAGAAATTTTATAAACATAATGGAATTTGCGGTAAATAATCTCAACTTAACCATTATCTTCTTCTTTGGATGAACTTACAACTCCATGTCCCTCACCTGGCCTCCATCTCTCTCTACACATAGGTGACACGGTCTCCATTTCGCTAACCGCCTGCGAATCATGTGTCTCTGGGGTCGTAATGCATCAAACTCATTGATTATCCTCAGACGAAGCGATGCAAGGTCAGGTGCGGTGTGGTAAAAATTTATCTTTTGAGGTTTCTCTCCAAAGAAAGAAATCGCAAGCACTCAGATCCGGTGATCGTGGTTGCCATTTCACATTATGATGCAGTGCAATCACGCGGTGTCCAAAGATCTCCGCCAACCTGTTTCTAACAGCTATCAGTCGATGGGGGGTGCACCATCATGAGCCCACCATAAACGTCAAAATACACCTCTCTCTTGAACTAGAAAGTTTGCCATTATTCCGGAATCACATACTGATTCAATTCAAGATTTCCATGTAGCCAATTCCGTTCATGTTGTTCTCAAAAAAGAATGGCCCCAATAAGAACAGTTCCCACAAATGCCACCCCAAAAATTCACTTCTCTCGACTGAATTCATATCACATTGAATTCTGGAAGATGACCTTTTGGAGCATACTCCCCCAACATGTAAAATTGTCTCACCTCCGCATCATCCAAAAACTACACTCATTGCCCAGTGACAAGATTGGTGAGGAACCGGTCATTTCTTGCTTGTCAATGACCCCATTGACAAAGTCTTGTCGTCGTGGCAAGTCCTCGGGCAGAAGTTTGGTGGCGAATTTTTTGATATGGTTGCCATCTGAGATCAAGTCTTGTGATACAATTAATACAATTAACAAAAAGACCATTACTTCTGGCACTAACATTTTGTGGATTCTTCTGTAGAGATGTCTAACTGTCCTTCAATGTTCTCATCAGAACGTCCTGTTCGTGGCCTTCCAGGGTTTCCTCTTTTGCGATTAAAAGACTGCTTTCTGTAGCCTGGTACTTCCTAAACTTTCGCAATATCGTGCTTTCTCTGGGTGGAGGGTCAGTAGGAAATTGTGCTCGAAATGCCTCTTGCACTGCTGTGCCGTTGAATTTGGGTGCGATCATACTCAGTACCCCAATACCCTTTCGCACTGTAGTCAATTTAGGCATCTTGGACACTGATGAAAAGTAATAAGCATGCTACTACACATGCGTTTTGCTGGGCTAGACCCTATGACAGCAACTCTTGAAAACAATCAAACTTTATGTAAGGACTCACCTTACTGAACATTGAAAAGCGAGGAGATGGAGATTTTTTGAGAGGGAATCAGACAGCTTTTCACTTATTAAAAAAACTTGGTCTCAATCCTATTTTCTCCCATTTTTGAAACCCATGATTACACAGCCATCCATGAACGTGTAAGGGTTAACACATATCATTGAAAAGAAGTTCAAGGTGTTGGCTTAAGGTGGTACTACTACCATGTGGCGTAAGCCCAATTAAATTTTCAAAAATCTTGCGAAACAAATCCTGTTTGGTGCTTGTTTTAAAATAAACACCTTTATAACAGGTAACATGGTCTGTAGCCGGACTACAACTTAAGAATTTTTTTTCTACGTTTCCATTTCGAAGAGTGATTGATATGTCTTCACAGCGAAGACTCCAAAATGACAGCATGAAAAGTCACACTTATATATCTTCAGTTATAGTCAAGGTATCTGTTCAGTCCTGAGATAACTTTTTTCCAGCATTCAAGACGACAAGTTGAATAAGTCCTCGAAGACACGAATATTCCCATTATACAGTCCAAATATTCACCATGATTTCCATCCGTCCACAATTGGAATCCGATTTTGATTCCCAGAACTTTTGGCTTTAAAGACTACCGTAAAATAATTAAAGCGACTTCGCTCACATGGCATTATTTAAGTCCGGCACTAGGTAATTACAGGTCTACCACTCATTGCAGATCACAACTAGCTGTAACTCCTAGCTACTTGTTACTGGTGGCTGCTGGCAAATTTAACCTCCCAATCTTTCCTTATATATCTGGATTCACTCAATGTTTTTTCCCAAGTCTTAAATAGATATAACGACAGCAATCATCATACACATACCTTGCCGAGCTGACCATTGGAATTTCTATAAATTACATAATCTGCATTGCATCACTCACATTTATAACTTCTGGGGAATTACATAATTTCCAAACGTCTTGATCTTCAAGCTAAACAGTTGACTCAATTTCTAAATTTAACATCTTGGGAATTCCCATTTCCCTTCTTGTGTAACTACCTAGTTGTAAACACAGGTGGTGAACTCTATATAGCACTAGGTAATCCATATTCTCTTTTTCAACATAAACAACTTACTTTCCCGTGAGAAATCTTTTTCTCAAATAAAACTATATTTTTCAATTCACAAAATGTGGCCTAATATAACATCCTCCCGCTTAAATGAAAATAGAATGATATGACCACTTTTCCAAATCTGGTTTTTAATACTTTATCCATTTTGCGGTTAACTATCAATTTACAACACAGTGTAAGTTTTAATTTTATACTGTTTCTTGCATGGCTGCCTTCAGTCTATATTACAAGTTGTATTATTAAATCCTGATAAAATAGGCAACTCTGGACAAGGCGTCTGTCAAGACATTTTCTTTTCCTTTAATATGTCTTATGTCCATATTGTATTCTTGTAGAGTTACACTCCACCTACCAAGTCTCTGATTCTTTTTTTCCATCGTGTGGACTGAAAGTCACGGATTGTGATCCGTGTACACTAGACTGGGTGCACTGTTGTACTCATGTACCCTTTCAAAATGTTGCAATGAAACAATAGCAATGCAAGCATTCTTTCTCAATTGTGCGTCCGTTTTTTTTTTCTGATGTTTGTTGTCAAATTCGTAGAGAACTAACACAACAGGATGATCTACATCATTTTTCATCGGCTTGCCCTGAGAACTCCGCCACAGCCTAAATCACTGGCATCAACTGCCACTTGATTGTTTCTGTGAAAGTCGGCGCAATCAAACCTGGCGCATTTCATCAAAATAGACATGAATTTTTCTCAAATGCTTTTTGGCAGTGCTCATGAACATCAGAAAAAAAGGATCTCACGAGAACTTTTGCTCTGTGGTGTGGGGAAATTCTCAATTGCTTCAAAACATTTTGCAGCGATTGATATTGCTGTACTAAAGCTAGAGTAAAGTTTAAGTTCAATTTATCGTTAATCGCAGTCAATTGGGCAAGGTGGGGTAAATACAATGCCTGCATGTACATACCCAGTGACAGGTCAACAAGACAGTCCAGTCTGCCGGTAATTTTACCGAAACAAATTCTATATTTTTAGTATTAGTTCCGGCGTCGTATGGATCTTACATGTAAATACAAATAAATGTACAATCAATAGGAAAAGTGTGTTATGTTAGTAATTGTTTTGAGTGTCGATTGTTTTTACCCATATCAAACAAGGGTCTGGGTTGTGTTTTACACAGGGGCATACAATTAGATTTTTATTGGGTATACAAATTTGACCTTCATGTGTGCAGTCGTCGGGTATTGGTAAATGTTGGTACTCGTTCTGCATTGTTAATTTTTTTGTGAATTACATAATAGTTTCTATAATTTGATTGCAAATTTTACACACTGGGCTTCCTATTTTATGAGATAATAATGAAGACTTAACAAAAGTCGATGTAAGGCAGGAACAAGGTGTCTATAGCAGTGTAATATTCAGGACAAAAAAATCCTGAAAAACATAACACATCAATCATTTTGGTCATATCAAGCTATCCTAACTGTAAAATATATACCCAATAAGCATGACCATTTACAACCCCCAAAATAAAACACGGGTCCTTTTATTAAACACATAGGTCGTAACTTTATACGGGTCACGCAGTTTATTTATAATATTCTATTTTCACTCTGGTTGTATCGATACAAACATTTCCTTATCGCGGTAATTGAACAGTGTATAATTAAGGACAGCTTGTTAAAACCGGATTTTAGCACTGACCAACGTTGCTAACTCAAGGGACAATGCCGTGTATGTTTGGCCTAAGTTCGCTAATTGACGAATTTAAAGAAAGGCAAAATGTAGATTTGATCATACACGACATACGCAGATTGATCCTGCGGGAAACACTTACCAATAACCGGAAACAACAGTGAGTAGATATTCCCGTCGGAGACATGGAACGTCCTTGCTCAAAGGACCGATGAGTTTTTTTGAGCAATTCTGTGACTACAAACAGGAAATTTTTTTCCACTATTTGTGCGAGTCACAGATCAACAGATCGGGATGTCGTTTGCAAGTGACATTTTGAATTGTAATATTTGATCGGGAAAGGATACGAAGCTTAATATGAACACCCTAAGACTCTTGTAAGTGAACTATTGTAGTGCCAAAGGAAGATTTTAGTGGTTTTAAGACGACTTCGCAGTATCCGCCCAATCAGGTGTTTTTACGACGTCAGTACACAAATTGCTCTCGATTTGCCTCCATCCGTGAGAATCATGTAAAGATTGTGCTGAAGCGAGACCACTTGTTAAAAACGGGTTGGAAGGGTTGAAGTAACTAGGATCCAAAGATGGCATTAAAAACTTTATTTTGCAAGCATTTTTCCATTCTGATAACCCAATGCTGGTGCCATTTGACTTAAAAGGGCAATTTCAAGGAGAGTCCGATGATAGAATATATACAGTTGAAGAGTTGAAAAGTAGGATGTCCCATCTCAAGTCAAAGACAATCCGATCTCGGGGGCGACCGATACGCCATTCACAGTATTCTGAATTCACGGGCATTCCAGAGGCCTTTGATGGGTTATACTCTGACGACATCTACAGTAGTACACGTGGAACATTGGCATCAACCAACGCTCCCCGAATCTGCAACAATACCGGAAAACAAATTTCAATCTTCTCACACTGAATCGGATTTTTCAGTGGACTCCTTAGATTACATAGAAAACAATTTGGTCCCAGGGGGGGTAGAACTTTAGCTGAAGTGCCACAGAGGGCGAAAGTGATCACCTGTCATTTTGTAATCTTCTGATAGTGAAGTGTCTTAAAATCACTCGGACATGCACAAGAGCATTGTTTGCGATACTGGCTCAGAAAAGAAGCGCGGGAGGGGTTGTTATTAGGACGCAAGTCTTGCATCCTAGTTCCAATGGATTTATGACAAATCTACACTTTTAGGGTAAGTGAGGAGGCAGTGGTCCTATCATTATACCAAAATTTTATTCGTCGGACTGCGATTGGATAATAAAATCTATCATTTGGTGGTAGACACTTTGAAGAAAACAATTGTCCGACCTTTGCTGATAAAAAAGGAAAACAATTCTTTCTTAGCACAATCAACGAGATTTTTTTCTAGAAAAAATATTTCGCGATAAGATTTCAACAAGGTTTTTTCAATAATACTAATAATTACTACTACTACTACTATAATAATAATAATAATAAGACTACGAATAACTATATAATAATAATAATACCATAGTATACTATATCCAAGAGAGTTAACTGATTATGTTGTCAATAACTTGTAGCTTTAATTCAGCAACAATAGAACAAAAACATGCTGTATAATTGTGTAGCCCTGAGCATTAATTATAACAACAGAGCTCAACGTATTCACATGGTATTGATTCTCCTCAGTAAAACAATTAAAAAGCACCCGCTTATTAAAACAAACACAGTCTGTTTAGCAGCTGTTTAACTTTTTAGTGGTAAAATATTTGGGGGTATGTACCAGGGTGTATTGATTGAATTTTAATGTTTAAGGTAGGGGGCGTTTATTTTAGGTTGTCCCATATTTTGGGCTGGGGTACTTATACCCGACTTTTGTGAATAACAACAGTCCTTAATAGAACTTAGTTTTTTGCAACTTGCTGCGACCAGCCCAACGGTCAGTTGACTGATGAATATATTAGCATTATTATGACTATGTTTTTATTATTGTATTGCAGATAAGAGGAAAGGTATCTCCTACTCCTGGTGATTTATGGAAGTCAAAACATACGGAGGAAGTAAACGCGATGCAAACTGTAAGAGGTCCTGAGGAATTCAGGACGTCCGTACGCTTATATACGAGATGGATATGGTCCAACTATTAAGAAAGCCTAAGGGGACGCAAAATGAGAATAGTAAAAAATGACCGGGAAACGACTTAACCGTAGTAGCACTTAGAGGACTTTCTTCTCGAAGTCCAAAGGACGTCCGGGTAAATCTTAGTAGACAGTAATGTATGTTAACTTTGAGGACCGCCAGCTATCGTTGGACAACATTGTATATCAGAGATCATTCGTCATGGCACGATTCATGAACATAGCTTTATGTAATGTATCCATGGTTGGAGAAATATCTGAAGATAATATGTTGCTGGTTTGGCGAGTCTCCATTTACAGTGTTAAAAATGTTGTTAATATACTGTCGCAAAAGTGGTCATTTTTGCCACATCCAGCCCAGGAAAGTCAACGGCTACACAACATTTCAGATTCCAGATTTTATGAATCAACCGTTTCGACAAGCCAAAGAATTGTCCGACAAATCGATGATACCGGGAAGATCTTTGAAAACCCACGCCACGCTAATAAAACGTCGCGTCAAATCTCTACTCTCGGCTAATGGGCGAACCAATGGGTTATAAAACGATTTGAAGAGTTGACGAGAGGCTTCTTTTCATTCCTGGCCCACCCGATTCATGCATCACGCCAGAACCGCTACCCACGCTAACTTCTACCTATCCAACCTCACCGTCCGCTCATCATCGACTTCTCCATCACCATCATCGCCTATCAGAACTCACACCTACTACTACAACATCACCTACTTCAACATCACCGACTCCACCACACCATCATCATTCCAACAGCACCTACTCTAACCTCACCTTCTTCAACAGCCTACGGCCAAACATCAACCTACTTCAACTCCTCCCCTACTGCAAACCTCAAATTTTGCATCTTTTTACTCCACATCACTGCCTCCAGCATTACCAATTCTAGCATCACCGTATCATAACATCCACTACAATACATCCACTCCAATCCCTTCTTCGTTTCACCTTATCGCCAACCTCAAAACTGCCACCTCCTCCATACCACCAAAGCCTCAACAAGATGCCAGCCTGCTCCAACCGAGACCATCCCGACGTTTCAGAAAGTTTTAGTGATATCCTCCTCGCCACTGATGCTAGACCAACTCTCCGTCCGAGGATGAAGACTGTGGGGAGTGCTTTTCAGGGTGATATCACCTTCGTTTTTATAAAATCTCTTTGTGGATTGTTAAGAAGCCACGTACCCTCCATTAATTTAACCTCATGATTTTGAAGCTTATCTCGACTGATCTTTTTTTTTCATTTTTAAAATGACGTGGAAAGGCCATATTAAAATACGGGGATATAATTAAATCGACCCCTCTATTTTCACAAGCGTATGTATCTTTCTCTTTGGTCGTTCACTACAATCACATAATTTGCAATAGAATAGATGATTAGGTTTCTTTATCTTTTCCTAATATAGAGATGGCAAGTAGCACACACCGCGGTTAACTGTTTCTAACCATCGTCTTACCCACTTTTTTTGCTGTTATACGTGTTTTTACCCAGTGTATGGTTGTTGCAATAAGTTTTGCGAAGCACACCCCCAATATTAACAATGTTATATCCATGGCATAGTTATGTGTCTCCTTCTTTCTATTATACTAATAATTATCAATATTCCTCTTGTTACATAACATTATGTCATATTGTCATCTCAGGACGGTTGAAGGATTCCCGATATTACTTTTATAAATAGTCCCGTTTTTTTTCAATTTTCGGCCCCAAATTGTAGAAGAT
The DNA here is from genome assembly GCA_023653785.1 of Ophioderma brevispina. Lineage (NCBI taxonomy): Eukaryota > Metazoa > Echinodermata > Ophiuroidea > Amphilepidida > Ophiodermatidae > Ophioderma > Ophioderma brevispina. Next base: position 17,362 of record JAMKCH010001359.1, read on the forward strand.
CACGGACTCTTTTTCTTTATTTACAAAAGGAAATTGCTATTCTGGCCTATGCATTTAATTTTATTCTTATATCTGTAATTTTTTATAATGTGGATTCGGAAAACAAAAACTCTTGGCGGGTAAACCCATCCCGCAAGTTTGATCGATCTGTACTTACCCCGGAAAAATTAGTGCCAATGTGGTCCTAACAATCAATTAAACATTTTAACTTGATTTATTTTTCAATTTTATGCGACGGAGGAAAAAACCTTATGGGTTGCCAACAACAACCTCCGAGGTTAGAGTAGGTGAAGAGGACTGCGATGTGGAAGTAATGATGCACGAAATTTTAAACAATTGCAATTCATAAAACCACAACTATATGGCCATTTTTGGTATCATTCATAACGGTAACTGGGAATGTGTGTAATAAGTTGTAAATTTCTTGAGTTTTACAATCCATGCAATAATATCTAGAAATGGTTCCTCTAATTTGTTAAATTTTTGTAAATACTTGAGATAAACATGTGTTCAGTAAACACTAGCTATTGACGATTGCTCACGTTTTGCGTTCTTTACTAACCCGACTATACTAGTATTCACCCTAGTCCTAACCCTTATCTAACTCCAATCTACGCTTACGGATTAACTCTAAACGCACTCCTAACCCAGACATTAGCCTATAAACGCTAACCGGAGGTACACGCCAATGGTACCCTAATTATAACATTTGTCTCAAAAGCAAAATTTAGTTCATGACGTTTTAAAAAATAAAGGCAAGCTTAACGGTATTTTTTTTTTTTTTAAAAAAAGTAAAAAAAAACTCTCTATAAAATTTTGTAATTTTAATCATTTTATCCGTAGAGATCTTTAGTGATCCAACAAAGCGACACTGTCACCTGTTTTTCAGAATACCTAATAGGGAGGTAGAAGAATCTATCTCTGTACTGTTCGGCTGTCCTGTGTACGATACACACTAAACACTACATTGTGGGTGATTAATTTACTATATCCCTTAAATCCCTAAAGGCCATGTTTGCCACTTTTCAAATCACGGAGCGACCCCTGCCTTGTGTTTACGGGAAAGTGCTCCTAAATCTACATCACAAATACTGCTACCTCCTTTTTGTGCGGTGATCGTCAGGTTTGCTAATTAATTTTCCTGTATTAACCGTAAGGGATATAGTAACGATTATTATAACTATCACTACTATTACTATAAAGTAACTAGATTTTACTCTATATTACTAGTCCTTTAACTAAAGAGTTTCCTTTTCAACTGCTTACCATTTTTACGAAATAATTTACAGCGTAATATATACAGAAATCTTGTGACTAAGCACACTTAAGGTCAAAGAACCATCAAAGCGTCATATGGTCATAATATAAATAGAACTGTTCATTCAAACTGCATTATTCATAATTTGTAGTAGTTAGATAAGTCTGCCATTTATCTTATGCAGCAGCTTTTGTGGTTGGACTGATGGACACCTCAGGGGAATTACTTGATTCCAGTCGAATTTCAGGTAGGACTCTCTTTCGAAATGAAAGTAATTGTCACATCTTACTTTGTAATGTATTTTTACAAGACAAACAAGTAGATAAACACATACACGAACTCATTATAATTGTTGTGATGTTTAAGAGGCCCAGAACTTCCAAAAATGTTTCGTATAACTTTTGTAATTATGTTTTATTATACAATTTGGTTCTGAACATTCGTAATCTGTTTGCGCATCCACGTACCCTTCGGGTGTATATAAGGCTTTTTGTTTTGGATTGTTTTGTTTTGGTGTCCTGGTAAGGTCCGAACGTGCCGTTATAGTTAGTGTACGCGTTTCTGTCATCCCAATCCCCACCCCCACGTGGTACCAGACGGATAGCGTAGGCTTACTTGTGATGTTCCAGCCCGGTATTATGCTTGACTTATTGAATTATCCCTACGGAGCAGTTCCTAGCATCGAGTCTTTGGGTATCGCCGGAGATAGCCTACTGAGCTAACGGGGGAAAGATGGGTACCAGGCTGGGATACGGCTGTGTTCAGCATATACGTAGTATCCGGTGTGAAAGCAATATAGTCCGGCGGGCTAATTCCGGGGCCCATAGACGATAACGGAATAAAGCGTGAAACTACTGTTGCGTAAAGAGTCAACTGAATCGATTACCCTCTTGTCACCATTGTTTCCGGACTACGAATACGCCTGACAATGGTTACTTCTACACCGGTATAGTGTGGTGTGCGGCCTATCACAGCGGTTGAATCGCTGGTGTGGTCGAAACGAAGCGTGTGAAAGCAGATATAGTCCGGTGGGAATATAGTCCGCGGGCTCCATAGACGATAACGGGAAAAAGCGATGAAAATAATGTTGCGTAAAGAGTTCAACTGACTCGATGCCCTATGTCACCATGGTCCAGGCTATGAGTACGCCGGACAATGGTTACTTCTACACGGTTGTGTGTTGAGATTACAAGTACAACGTAACACCTGTATACCATGCCTATGATGTGAATGAATTACGTACCTGTATTGTAGTCTAAATCAAGGGGTGAAAAGCATTCAAAATCAGTCGTTCCGTGCTGGGCGCTGAACATTTTGGAATTTGCACGGAATAATATCAGTTTGGGTGCTTGTAGACACAAATAATGTCAATTCGATACAAACAATCGCCAAATATCAGTTGTTGGATGTTGGGTTGCTATTGGGTGGTTAAATTTTGTCTACCCATGGCCACGCAACGAATGAAATGACACCTCAGTCGTCTTGATTTAAATAAACCGCCTCAATGATACATCTTTTCACCTAAGCGGCCCATGCATTATGAGAAAAAGAGATCTGAGCACAACGATCCAGGTACACTATTAGTAAACACCTGGCCACCTTAACACATACATTAATTTGATCACTACCGATTAGTGTATATGCAAAGCGGCAACCACAGTATGGCGAAGAAGCGGAGGCAGCCATTGCCTTTCTTGTTGGTACTATGGTTTCGTTGTGGTCGGCAAAACATGCGAGACGGTGAAGTTCTAAAGATTACGTAACGTTGGCCTCTATCTATATAGAACCTCGTTGGTCTACATAGTAATTGGCGCAATAGCCATTGTTGTGAAGCGCCATTCAATCTAATCAACCAACAACCAACCTTTTGTTTTGGGCTTCTACCCTGACGATGCCTTGTGGTGAAGGACGTCTGGCGAATTGGTATTACAAAAATCAAATAATTTACAGTCACAATGATTGCTATCAATTATTTTTTGCTATGTGTGTAAGCTTATGTACGTCATTTGCAGGGGAAATATCCTGTCAATCCTAGGTTCTGAGTATACTCTCCCGTAGTCATGTTCAAGGGCTCTATCAACATCATCCATTGGTTCACAAGCCTGACACAAATAATGTCACAGATCACTTAGGCAGAATCATGCGAGGAGTGGATATTCCCCCTCCTAAAACAAAAAATAGCAATAGGCCTACCGCGGCGAGAATTCATCTATCAAAACAATAATGTATATGGCCTATGTGCCATGCGTCCACTATCAATTTCAGAAAGTTCCAACTAAGGAAGAGCGCCTTGTTCAAGTCAAGCGGTTTTCTCGCATTTGTAAGATTTTGATAAAGTTGTGAACAGGGACGATCAAAACTATAATTGTGACTTACCGTGGGTAAATAAATATTCAGAGAAAATACGTCAAAAATAGGTACACATGCCAACAAGCAAAACTGAATATGAAATTACCAATCTGAATTATAATTGTGATGTGATTTTATAAGAGGGAGAGCCGGTTTTTTGTTAATTCTCATTGTTGTTGTGTTGTATTGCTATATCTACCAATTTTATTATGCTAAAACAGACAGCACGGTACCAGTCATAAACCCACCCCAAGATGGGGTGATAACTGGCTTTCGACGTGAAGCAACTTGCGGGAATGATGCGCCATTTTGGATTGCGATCACGCAGTTATCCATTGTATATTAACTGGAAATTAACGGACAAAAACTGTGTGATATGTTCCAATCTATGACAGAGCAAGAAATTCAGCAGCATTGAAGTAGAGAGATATCCGATGGATACAGTCATCAAGCATTTCGTAGAAAAGTCTGCTAGTAAGTTTGACTTGTACCCATCTAGGATAACAATATAACATTCACTTACAGTACTAAATGGAAGAAAGTAGATGGGAAGTCAAAATTGTCCCTTACGTCGTAGTAAAATGTAATAAACGTACAATTTCCCGATCATAGGGAATAATTTGAAAGTACTACTAATAATAATTTAAACAACTATTTGAGGCTATTACAAGATTACATTCGTTAAATCTCACCATTCAATCAAATTGCTTTGATGCAGGCATAAATAACCGGACTGTGAAACCCACCTGAAAACGGGGACATAAGCAATTTCACTGCAAGAGAACTAAGCCGGCCTCAGGCAACATCTTGGCTTTGAAAAAGAGGTCGGTTTATACGTGTTTAGCCAGACAAATTGACGGGACGAGGTTATGGTGATATGACGCGGAAAACTGTAAGAGCAGAGTTGAGACTCGACTCAGTTGATTCTCACTTTTACGCTCTACAGCAGTTACAGTTCAGTGTCAAAAACTGTAAGTCACACAACATATTATTGTAATTGCAATTATATTACGAAATATTACCCCACATTCTAAAATTGCCAGTAGTTTTCAGTAGTTCATTCATATCCTGGTATTTGATTGTTGTTTTAGTTCTTTTTTTTTTTCTTATTCATGAGTGGGCTAATAAAGCATTCGTGGGTACACATCAACCGGAAGCGGACCCATACAAAGTTTTGAAAAGCTCACATGGTAGAGAACTGGATTCGTAATCTAGAAGCTTTTGTTCGAATCCCATTCAGCCAATTTGTTTGTGGGTTGGTTTCTTTTGCTACTTTTAGACAGTTCTTTATTGTATAATGTTACAGTTGACTTTTTAGGTTGACATTGTAGAACCGAAATATTAAACGTCACTTTAAAGGTCAGTCATCGTATCAACCCGAAAGTATCTAAATTTGCATATTTGCATGAGTAGTTTTTTTTCAAAACAAACTGACAAAAGTATTGAATTTCCATTTCAATACGTGTTGCAAATAAGTATCAGTACAGTAAGAATTTAAAAGATTTAAGGTTGATAGACTTTTTTTCGCATTTCTTTTCATCAAAAGTTGTGCAAGTGCAAGTAGGAAATTACAAAAAAGGCAAGTAAAGTTATATTTAGGGGTATGTTTATTTACCATAGGTTTCTGCAGTGAACCGATATATGATTGTATATAGAAATATGGCACCAATGCCAACTTTATTCCAAAATAGGCGTTATTTTGTTACTTTTGTACAGTTTTTTATTTACAACTATACACATCATATATAGCTTTCTTAATTGCAAACTATTATGCTGCACATTTTGCTTACGCTGAAACAATCCCTGATGTGGAGCCACCTGAAGACGGTAACATTAGCGGTTTCACTGCTAAAGAACTGGCTGGACTAATGCAACATGTTGGACGTCAGTAAAGAAACGTAATCAATTTGTTTATCGACAAATAAATGGGAACCCAAGTTATGCGGGATGAATGTGGAAACAGTGAAGACAGAATTGAGACTAGAAGCTATGATCCCCCTTTATGATCTGCACCATTTCATCTCGAAGTCAAAATGTCGGTGGGAACATAATAAAATATTTCAGTATATACTTAAATACCGGTTTAATCGTAATGTCTTTGCTACCTGACTAGGCATCCAGAGGGTAGTTATAAGAAGGAACCACAAACGACCAATTGACGTTTGAACGATCTTATATGCGCCCCATAATTGCAATTGTTATTCATATTATCTCAATTGGCCCCCCCATTCGAGGGAAATCCTATTCAGATTTTCTCGCTCGAGAAACTTCTCAGTTCGTGGTTGTTACTTCATTGCGAAGTAAATACTCAAACATATGGAGGCTTCCATGGAAACCGATCAAACACGCCCATTTTTTTTTTGTTGGGGGGGGGTCTTGGATTTTGGGTCGGAACCATGCAAACAAGATGGGACTAGCTGCAAATTGCGGGACTAACCGCTAGGTGTTATAAATTCAAGTTACTCAAGTTCTAGTCCCACTGAGGGTACAAATTCAGTTGTGTTGTGACTGATCAATGACACAAATAGGAAAAATTAACATAAACATATCAGCAAAAATAACCCTAAGTGTGTATTTTTTGGGGCAGTAGCACAAGTGTAATTTTTCTTGTATATGTGGCTATTATAAATGTGTTATCTTTTTCATTTATTGAGACAGGTTCCGCAAGGTGTATAATCTCATTGCAAATTAACTTCAATCTCCGATCAATTTTTTTTTGTTCATCATAGAATAGGCCTACAGTAAAAAACAATATGATAAATTAATTATGTAAATAATGCTAGAAGTGAAAAATATGACAATATAATAAAAACTATTTTGATACAAAAAGACGTTTTTAATCATTTAAGGGGAATTTCAAAAGCAAGTATATAACTGGGATAATACTAGTGGAAAAATATATTTAAAATAGCCTCAAGTAACCTCTGGATATCATTTATGCTGTTTTGCCGTAGCTTATATTTTCACTGAAAACTATAATTTCACCAAAGTTGGTCCAATTAGGGGGCCCCCCCCCATAGGTATATTTTAACTGAAAATGGTACCGTTAGGGAGTCACTTTCAGAACCGCATGGAACGAGCAGTGGGTACCAACGATCATCCTTTATTTTCACACTGGGCAGTCTAATAGGCAGTAAAGCTGAACGCATAAAGAGGTATATTAACTCTTCTATAACGAAAACAACAACAAATACACACCGGAGACCCCCGGAACATGGTGTAGTACTGAAAATTTCGTTAGTCATTTTAGGAATGTAAAAATCAACTTTTTAAAATGCCCCTAGTAGTGTTTTCTATGTAAAAACAAAACTTATATTTATTAACATATTTTAAATCCCTGAAAATATGGGTAATTGCACAGAATGTGCTCTTTTTGGTTGTAACACTTAAGTGTATAAGCGTCTTGTATACTACCGTTGTGCATGGGGGGGGGGGGGGGTAAGCATTGACCCCCCCAAAAAAACCACTGCCGGTGGAAGGGTTTTTATAAAAACTCTGCTCATTTATGGGATCATGTACCGATTAAAAATGGTGGTACAAAAACCGATTTTTTGCAACGCGCACCCAATTCTCCGCCAAAAAATGAAAAAAAAAAAATTCCGAGGACTTTCTCAATTAAATTTGGCCCATGAATAGGAGAAAACTGAATTAAATTTAATTGCTGAAATAAATTAAAACAAGTTATCGAGTACGATTGAAAGGGGCAAAACAAACTTGAATAGCGCACCAAAATGTTTTCCACCACAATATTGCGCAACGGATATTTAGGCAATACGTAAAATTTTGGGCAAAATTATTTGCCGTTAAAAAAATGGTGCACGGAAACCAAATTGTGGTTCCACATGGACCCCCCCTTAATAAACACTTAAATGTTAAGGGGGAATTAGAACACTGTGGTAGTGTACATTTCTAGTCACGACAATCATCGTGACCATTTTACTTCAAATATGGAATAATGAATTGTATGTATTAAACCAATGGGATTGACTTACGGCAAATAGGGTGGCGGCATACATGATTGCTTCAAAAAGAAGACGTTTGCATTGTTTTGCATACTTAGAAAGGACAATTGAACATGCATAACAATTGAATAGACCTGTTTGTAACGATATCATGGCTCTAATGCCTTGTTATAACTCTGGAAGTAATGTAATTATTTTTTATCACATATGGTATCATTGTATGGCAAAGCGCTTTTGTACCCTTTTCCACCATAATAAAAAATAGAAGTTCCAGATTCTTCATTGTGTGTGTGGTGCGCTCCTCGAGCGCCAACGACTGTGTTGTGTCTGCTAGCCTAGTGTATTGTACAGTTGTTTTTGAATTATGCAATCCATTTAATGCTAACATTTAATAATTTGCAACTATGCTGCCTATTTTGTTTACACTGAATCAATCCTTGATGTGGAGCCACCTGAAGATGGCAACCTGAGCGTTTCACTGCTAAAGAACTGGCTGGACTATTGCAACATGTTGTGATTCAGCGAAGAAAACCGTATCTACATGGTTTATCGAAACAATAGATGAAAAGTTAGGCGAGATGAATGTTGAAACTGTGAAGACAGAGTTGAAACTGGCAGGAACGACGATCCTCACTTTTACGCTTTGGCACATTGCATCTCGAAGTCCAAAATGTAGTAGGTCAAGCCACATTTAAGTATATAATTAATCAAGACATTCAGCCATGGGCATAGTTCAAAGCGGGGCCTATTCACTTTCTTTAGCAATATTCAATTGTAATGACCTTTTCGAGGTATGCACACACCAGCCTTCGGTTTTCTTATAAATATACAATAATTAATTGGCAATCCATTATGCGTGCATATTTTGCTACACAGCTGAAACCATTCCTGATGTGGAGCCACCTGAAGACGGCAAACATTAGAGGTTTACTGCACTAAAGAACGGCGGGGACTATTGCCATACATGTTGGCTTCATAAAAGAAACTGTATCAAGTTGTATCGAAACAAAATAGATGGGAAAAAGTTATGCGGGATGAAGTGAAAACAGTGAAGATAGAATTGAGACTGAAGAATCTGGATACTCACTTTACGCCTCTGCAAATTTCATCGCGAGTCAAAATGTAAGTGGTCACATAAGTGAAGCATTTCTTAATTCAGGCTTTCTTAATCAAAATCAGGCACTATGAACTAGTAAATCTCCAATTCCCTTGGCACAGTTCAGTAGATTTCATTACCAATGTATTAGAAACTACGCCCCCAGTTTTTGGGTATGATATATGATACGCATCACACAAGTTCAGTTCAGTCATGTATGTAAAAGTGCAACCCACTGAACATTGTCCTTGGTGGATGAGCATATTGTAACTCATAGTGAGACACCGGTATCTTTATTGATTAACCACATGACATAGCTATGGCTAACAATGATACTTAAAAAATGGGGGGGGGGGGATAATGGAATTTTCTGCTTAAAATGTATTAAAAAACACTACAAGATGGAGGATACCTCTTTCCGGACGTAGGGTATGCGGTAAAAGTCACGTTCGTTGGGCAGAGTAAGCGTGTAAAATACGGTTTAGGCTGTTTTCATCTACGTAAGCACTTGATCTCTATACACTGGATAGGCTATCGCCGCCTCCCCGACACGCAGCACGGCAAACCGAAATGCACGGCGGCCCCTTTTGACTCTACCCAAGAACCCGATCGTGCACGTACATCTGAATATTGAAACTATGGAAAAGGGACAGAATTAGGCGATTATTGCAGTAGTCAAGCTTCTTTGTTTGTCAATGATTGGTTTGATTTTAGAGTTAAAGGGGGTATGTTCGAACAAAATATTGATTCAAAATATTTTAAAAAGTCTTTAAAATGCCATATTTCAGGTTTTCAGCTCACAGACACAATAATTCCTGGGAGAGGCCCAAGTGCTGTGACTACTAGCATTCACAGATATATTAATATTATTTAATCCTCCAGATTTTTTCCGCTTTACTACCGAAACTCCCTCACCTTATCATGTATTTTCACTCTTTCCTTATGTCATATTGGGAATGTTGGTTATATTTGGATATCCAATTGTAAGGAAAAAACGCAAAGCTATCCTGTGTCCATATTATAGGAATCGGATGTGTAAAAAAGGAAATCACAGGGGTGGTTACCCTCTCCCCCGCCCCGATTCTTTCTGGAAATAGTATCCTCGTATTCTCTTTTTTACAGGCATCACGTTCTTATTTTAAAAATTGGAATAAAATTCTCTTTGGGTCTTGAATTTTGGTCGGGACCAATGCTCGTTCCAAAAAAGACGGACTACAGCTGCAAATGCGGGACCCTCTAGGGTATTACAATTCATATAATTGAAGTTCTAGAGTGTGGATTTCAAATTCAGTTTGTGTTGGTACTTTTTTCAATGATAAAATAGTGGAAAATGTAACCTCAACATATCCAGCAACATAAACCCCCGAGTGTTCTATTTGTTTTTGTATATTGGGCTATTTAAAGGTATTTTAGTTAACTAATTATGAGAACCAGGTCCCACAAAGGGTTTAACCTTTTACTGCAAATTTGTGGTCCCTTAATTGTTCAAAAAACCACGTCGCGAACTAGACTAGTCATAATTTTTCTATCAAAAAGGTGCCTCTTCATACTCCTTCTAAGAGGTTTATTTTTAACAATGTGAAAATTGGTCTTGTTATTCCTTTTAGGGGTCAATTCAATTTCAGAACCCCTGAATGAGCACGGGTACTCAACGAACGCTCGCTGGATTGTGCCCCCCCCACCATCAGGATAAAAATCTTAGCATTTTTAAGGTAACAAAGATAATACACTGCAGTCTATGGGTTTCATTATACTGACAAAAACCATGGTTTAATCAACTTGGTATTAGGAAAATTTAAATTGAAAGGAACGAATGTGTTCCTTGACCTTGGGATTTATAAGCTAGTCCTGTGACAAGCCCAAGCACCCCTTAGGCCTAATTGGAATCCATTTCTAATTATCCTGGCGAAAAGTCTTATGAATTAAATACTAATTGATAGTGAACTAAAGTATTTCTTGCTCCATATTGTGTTTCCATGGAGATTAAATACATGCATTTTAGAGCACATGTCTAGTACAGTTGGTCAATGCAAGTGCATACAGTAATGTAATCCCATGTATGGCCTACGACGTGTACCCATCACTAATCGGTCGCAGAATTGCCGGGGTAGAGTCTACATCCGTTTACTTCTTACTCACAGATTCATTGAGCAAGGCTCAAAACGGGCACCATACACCATACAAATTGCATAATGCCGTGATATTTTTTTTCAGATATCGGCCAGAAAAGTACTTTATAAACAGGCATATATGTAATACTCATCCCTGAACCCGTGCAACCGAGTGAAGGTTATGGTAGAGCAAAATGGGGGGGCGCCTTCGCACCTTCCGGTATATTCATCGGCTCGCTATTCAATCGCGGGGAGATTGCCTATCCAGTTTGTGTGTGTCTGATCAGTGAGCCGTGTAAGCAAACGCTGTACTCGTTTTGTACTTGGTTCTCTTTTATATTAACCAGGGATATAGTTAGCTCTCACTGGTACACATTAACATTATAATTTCGCAATTTTTACTTGAAAAAAAATCAAAGTAATCGATTTTGTGATCTTGTTTGTTTTGCTTTGTTGTTTTTTGTTTGTTCTTTTGTTTTTTTTTTGTTGTTGTTGTTTTTTGCTATTTTTGACCGTACGGTCTGTGCATGTAATGTCATATGTTTTAACACCCATACCAACTATATTTGTTTATCAATGAGAAAATTCGAGAGGAGAGAGAGAGAGATGAGAGAGGGGAGATGATTCGGTTTCGGGAGTTGAGTGCATATTATGAATAACACTAATAAATATTTTTTCTACAACACGTTTATTGCATTTTTTCTTACAGCCTAAACAGTACCCGATAGAGCCATCTAAAGGCGGTCACGTGGTGGAATGGTATTATGTTCAGAGAAGAAGAAAAACGATCTATTTATTAGACAATCATAAGCGGTGTTAAGGAATTATGTTCAAGACGAAAAAACGCATCTATTTATTAGAAACTACACAAGCGGTTGGTATAAGACATATGTTCAGAGAAGAAAACGCATCTCTATTTATTTGACAACCAAAAGGTGGTTGTCTAAGGAATTATGTTCAAAGAAGAAAAGCGTCCTATTTATTTAGACAAACACAATGTGGTGGTTAAGGAATTATGTTCAAGAAAAAAACGCAATATTATTTAGGACAACCACAAGGTGGTGGTATAAGGAATTATGTCAGAGAAGGAAAAACGCATCTATTTATTTAGGCCAACCCAACACTGCAAATTTTTGTTAGAAGCACACGACGCATCGGGACGGTTTTGCATGTGTTTAACAGGTGTTCAGAGAACACTTGCAGAACACTTGCCGAACGTGTTCAATTGTAAAGAGTTCGGAAACATTGCATAAACGGTTTGGGTGTCTGGAATGTGTTCTGTAAATGTGCAGAACATACAGAACACCTAAAACATTCTCTGAAGGTGTTCAAAATCTTGTTACATTGAAACACGTTCTGCGAAAATTTGCAGTGAGGTGGTGGTATAAGAAATTATGTTCAGAGAAGAAAGAAACACGCTTATATTCTATTTATTTAGCCAACCACAAGGCGGTGGTATAAGGAATTATGTTCAGAGAAGGAAAATACACTATTTATTTAGACAGCAAATAGACGGAGGAAGGAAAGGTATGCCAGATGGATGAGGAAGTTGTAAATGCCAGTATCGAGACACGAAACCATCTTAGTTTTATACTTGAAACGTTTTATTGTTCTTCGAAGAGGTGAACATATGATGACAAACTTGTTAAATATTGAATCGTGGTGACAGTATAGAAGGAGTGATGTTACTTAATGGAACTGTCTCCGACGAAATGAGCTTACAACTTGTCTACCCGAGTCATTTTTTTTGTAACAACACACCGAGGGTTACACCCACCCTTTTCGGTTTTCCTTATTGAATATCCGATTGCCATAAATGTGGGGCCCCAGGATAGATTGAGTTTCTCGTTCTATTGGTATCCAAATAAGTACAAAAACATTCACCTTATGACGTCACCAACTTCATAAGTAAAGCAAAGTATGAAAATACTAGATACAGGGTGGAAAATTATCTTGTGGCAATTTTACTGTTCTCAAAATTAATATACTCCCAACGTCCCTAAGTGTGCTTAAATGCACTTTTGAAATCCCGGAGGGACCCCTGCTTCTGGGTTAGAGGGACGTTGCTCATAAGATTATAGTAGATTTCAAATTAAGTGAGATCCTTGCATATTCCGATAGGGATGGTATTGATATGGCGGTTCAATCTCGGCATACGGAGCCAGCCTTGGTGACCATTACAAAAACATACTGTGTCCATGGTATAAAGAATCAGTTACATGAAACTGGACGCATTCAGGTCTACATGGTCTGTTAATGATTTTAGAAGGCTCTGCATGGTTGGCTGGGGCTGATGTCAAGTCAGCTTTGCGCTTAATATCTTAAAATAGTTGGCCCAGTTTTCACAGACAAATAAAAACTTAGTTGTGTGAGGTGAGCATTGATATGAGAATGCATCATTTCTCCATGCTGTGATAAGGAATGAACTTTGCTGTTGTCAAAGGTAAGTTAGTATGTTCATTAAAAACGTTTAATTAAATAAGTGCTGGTTATTCCATCCTGATACTTCAATGGAAACATCTAAGCATCTAGATGGTGAAAAATGTTTTTGGTCAACATTTCTTTACTAGCTATACTTCTATACATGTATGGTATCTAAACTGTTTAATGTGGCCAATGAAATCATCCTCTTACCTCGCACGCTGAATTGACAGACTAAAAACTTTTAATGAGGTCTCACTTGTTTTTAAATCTTACTTACAAGGGAAAATTACGCCTACCTCACTTTTTTTGCGGGGCATGAGATTTTCCTCTAGGGACCGTAGGGGATTTATAGCATTAAAACGCTCTGTGTATATCCCTTAAATCACTAAATGCCATTTTGACACTTTTCAAAAATCACGGGGTGGACCCCTGCCTTGTGTTACAGGGAAAGCGCTCCTTACTAGCAACACAATACCCGCTACCCTCCCTTTTTGCGGTTGAATGTCGGTGGTTGCGAGTCATTGTACTCTAGGGACATAAGCGATATCATTAAAGTTGTCATTTGCCATCGTTAGATGTGAAAACGAAAAACTTGAAATATTCCGAACTTTTTTGACTTTCACCCATCTGCGGTGTGTTCATCGAAAATTAACAATTTGCAGCCATTGGTACCTTTATGACGTATTATGACGTAATGCGAGTTATATTGGTACTCTTTTTGTATGAATAGAAATTCAAAAAAGCGCTAGGAACATAGATACCCATTCGTGCCACAAGTAAAGTGTCTGTAATAATACTGTGTTGTACTGGGAATGTTGGTTCTTCTATCACGGTGAGGGGGTATTATTTCTGAATGGAAAGGAGGTAAGAGGTGATTTGACAATTACATTATAAGTCATTTGGCACGAGAAAACAAAAATAAACGAACAACACAAATACAATTATAAAAAAGGCCATGTTAACCGCACATTCGGTAGGACGAGGGTTAATAAGTTGCAAGGAGAGGTAAAGAAATCAACAAAAAATCATGAAACATTTGATATTGTTTGATATACCACATGTGAAGGGTCATAAGATTAAAACGCTAACATTGGATATTGCCAGTTTTATATAATGCTAAATATCAATTGCGCCTTATATTTTGGTGGGACAAAAATTTTAAATCGGCCATAGCATTTGGTGGCGGGCTATTCAACATTTGTTGTTTTTTTTTTTTTTTTTTTTTAACTTTTGGATTTTATTTGCAATTGTAAATAATGTGTTCACTTATTATGTGAACCAAATGTCATGAAAATGTCCTTAAGGAAAGTGAATTTTAATTTTTTGTTCTCGGGTTATTCACTTTCAACATCGGTTTTTTCGGACCGCCAATTTGGTCATCAAAAATGGTCGCTGGTGATGTATCCTATATTCAATGACAGGAGTTTTGGTTAAAAACAAAATCCCACGGCAAAGTAGTTTTTAGAGGAAGAGGGGATTCACATGACCCCCTACCTATAACGGGGTGCAGAAGATCTTTTATACTCTTTAAACTGGTCGACTATGAGACTGCTAGTACAATAATGTTATGATCTAACCCCACACCTTACGCCCCCGCCCCCCCCCTTTGGTTGTCCTTACTGGCCTCGTCCCCACTCCTATCTTCCCCGTCTCCCCCCCATCCCCTCGTGGCACCCTGTCGACCCCCTCCGGGGCCCCGTTTGTCCGGGGTCCCCCCGTCGGCCTTGTTCCCGCCTGCGGGAAAGGATGGGGGGTGAGTGGGACAAGGTAGGGGGCGGAAGCCGTCTAAGGGGGGAAAAAAGGGGGATAGAGGGGGCCCGAGGACGGCGGAGAGGGGGAGGACCAGAGGAGAAACAGGGAAGGGCAGCCTGGGGGTAAAAGGCAGAGAAGGGCGAAGGGGGAGCGGGACGTGCGGGAAAGGGGAAAGGGGGCCCACGAGAGAAGGAAGGGACAGAGAGGCGGGGGGGGGAAATGGGATCGGGGGAGCGTGAAGGAGGGGCAGAGGGAGCCCTGGGTTCATTCTTGATGGGTGGTGTGATTATTTCTGATGTGGGATTACTTTTACGGTATATTATATTGAAATGAAGTATTGCCGTTTTTTGGTTTTTTTGTTTTTTTAAGTTAATGTAAGATTAATTTTTTTATTATTAAGGTTTATGCAGAATTTAAGAATTTTTTTTTTTAATCTGTTTTTAAGAATTACAGAGCTATAACAATAGTGACCTCCCATAGACCCTGGCCCCAGTCCCATTTTGCGTTCCAATTATGCAAACGAATATTAGATAGATGGTGCAACCAGTATATATTTTCGGGTTCTGTTCCAAGACAACAATTTGGACACGCATTTTATAACGAACGGATATATCTGAAAAATTTTACCCCCATGTGACCGTGAACATCTTTTGAATCAAACTATTGAACTACAACCTCAGATATGGTAACCATACCTTTTTTAATCCTTGAAATGTCACAACAAGTGTGGGCAACTTTTCGACGGTTTGTACTTTTCAATATTTGACCACAGTAAATTAAAACAGTTACCCCCTTAAAATATTATGTTCAACTCCTTGGATTTTAGTAGACTTTTGATATGTTGTTTTAAAAGGTTTCTCATACAACTCTGTTGCGAATTGATATGTGCATTAGTGTTGGTTTTGTAAGGCAGCATTCATTCTATTGGACTGGCATATGCCGGAGAGGCGCAAAAATGAGAGTTGAGGATCTGCACATACCGATACCACTTTTCTATGTCTTGGCCTTAGGGGAATGTCCTCCGAACGTTCATTTACGCTGCCTCCCGCTTAAGATCCCCATCCCGAATATATCTTTGAGTAGTTTCTCGATACCCGTTTTCATACTCTCATCCTGCCGTCAACCCATCTTCAAATACAAGCATTTCATCGCTTAATTAACCCGTGGTCAGCAAACGACCACCCAATAGGGATAAACGCTTGGCTTCTGGCGAACCTGTGACCACGTTCTTGGTATAGTGACGTTTCTTCCATCTGACTCCGCCGCCTAAGCTTAAGTGTACTAACGGGCTATTTTTAATTTTCGGGAGTTTATCCACTGGTTGAAGCGCAGGGATATTGCGAGGTGCGAAGAATGTCCGTATGTATTGTATGTGTATGATGTGTATGGGTTCCATTTGGTTAGGTGTCGTTTTTCGTTGTCTCCTCAAAAAAATTACGTTGATTTAAAACAGACTTGAGTTTAAGGTGCAATAGGGGTTCCTTCATAAGTGGTATGTATGTTCACAAGGTCATGGACCAAGGTCAAATGTCATCTCAGGTCATGGTTCTATACTGCCAGCTTGCAGGGGATGGCGCAAGTTTACTTGCGTATTTTTTAAAGATGTCTTTGCAGTCTGAAGAAGAGTATCAAGAAATTACGATTGCCTGATTAGCAAAATTAACTGACAATTGTTGTCCATGGGGGTCGCCATGTTCGGCATTGGTGAGGTTACTCGACATTGGTGACGTTTGTATGACTGAAAGTCAATAGACATAACACAGGTGTCGTGGCATGGTTAGGGTACTCAGGTCATTGAATCGGATTATATAGCTGTGGCCACTAGAAAATAAATAAGAGATCGTCTTAATACACAGGGACGAATTCTTGAACGGAATACTGTAAAGGTTTGGTTGATTCATTTCATTGGTTACTTCTTTCAAGGACACTATGTACGACATACCATTCTGATTTTATTTTCTCGTGGAGCGATAAAAATGGCTTGTAATGATACGGAAGATAGATATTATAGACGTTTATTTTGTTTCCAATAAATAGTGTCATTTTTGTGGATTGAAAGCATTCATTTAAAAATGTATAAAATGTGAAGCATAGATTATATTAGCCTGGATTTTTGCTTTAGTTCAGTTCTAGAGAGGGACGATGGTGCAGCATGTTTTTGTATAATTGTTGTTGTTCACGTTTGTTTGATATAGTTAACAGGCCAGTCATGTTAGGACAAATGGTGCAATTAACCCAAAACTTAATTGCGAAAGAATTTTATTTCTCAGCATTTGTATTAAGAAGAAAACTTAAGGTGTGTTCCGATCATCTTTGGGTCCCCGCTGATTTACCCGGACAGCCATAATAGTAGTCATAGATTCTGCCAATATTCAAATGAATAGCCGTATTTTTCTCATTGTCGTCCTGAAAATATGGAAAAGGATACGGTATACGCGAGATGGAGGGATCCCGTTAACCAAAAGTCGTCACTTTTCAAAGATTAACGAAGTTAAGCTCGGGTAGTTAGCCCTATTGTGTTTATAGTTCAATATTTAGAGCACAATAGGTTAAGGTCACTCACAAAGAATTATTACAATTATTTCAAGTGTGACCAACTGAACAATTACCAACCATTTCGAACTAAAAAGTATGGCATTCTGTAAATTTTGAGACCCCCGATGACCTTGAAATGTTATGTGCCTATTGTACTAAAACTGTAAGATCACAGAAGGAAACCTACCTTATTTGTGCATTTATTAAAAAATAATCAACTGGAACTATAGATAGTCACATCAAATGCTCAATTAAAAAGTTTGACCTGAATTTGATTTTTCGTTAAGATTTAGTAAAATATTTTATGATAGAAATCAGTACAATATGATTACGGTGTGTAGATCAAAGAGTGCTAACTATGAAATTATATAGCAGTCTTTTCACCAAGCAGGACACTGGAAGACAACACAATGGCCTCATCTGATGATAAAGCATGGCTCAGACAAATCACTGAATTGACAACGCTATTTATACCATGCGAATCTTAACTCTATATAATATAGTATTATGTAATACGGATTGTTGTTTCTGGCAATTCTATTTAGTGATCATGCCTCTAGAAAATAAACATACGAAAAGAGGCCCCCCCCGCGAATCATAATGCCAATGCACACCCTTGCAAAACGGCATTGTGGTTCCGGGGTGGGGTTTCATATATGGGCATTTCAATTGTAAGGGTTGTAATTGTAACCATGTGTAAATTCATAATAAATTATTAAAATCATATAACCGTCTGTTCCCCAAATACAATTTTCTTTGAAGTGAATTAAATGTCTCCTCAATACACTTTAGCAAGCCATGGAGCTAAAGATATTAATCAATCGGTCCGCTTTACATAGAAGGAAAAAGTCAGATTTCTTTAAATCTGGGAGTGCAGGGTCATTGTTATTCACCCAGTTGAAAATATTTTGGATGTTATTACCTCCCCGATTCAGATTGAGTATTTTTTTCATGAAGTAAGCACAAAATACCTATCCTCGTTCACGATAGATAACGATAAACTAAACATAAACAAGTCATCATTCATTCGAAAATGAAAAAAGAACAAAAGTCATGAAAAAGTTGTTTGGCAAACTTTGACCCAACAACTTTGTGCAGATCCAAAATCCGTGACTTATTGCTTAAGTGCGACTCCTCCATAACTTTCCAAACTCAAAAAATAGATTTTGCTCATAACTTGTGAGGTGGAAGGGCTTTGGGTGGAATGTGCTGAAATCACAGCTGTTTGAAAGTCTCATTTATTATGACAAAACGAGAATAAAAAAAAATATCAACGGCTACACCCTTTTGACAACTAATTTGGAGTATTTATTCTACTAACTACATCCTGTGTAAATTTGTTTTTTTTTCATTGCGGGCAAATATGATTTTTCATAAAAATCTAATTTTACACGTATTTCTATGGGAAATAGGCATATAGAGGGCGCTATAACAAAATATTAACTTTTTAGGCCTATATGGCAAGATTCCCGCAATGGATTTTCTGATTTTTGTGGACGGAATAGCTCGTGTAGTGTCCCTTACTTAGATTAGTGGTACAATTATGTCGCACATTGTTTAAAATTGTCTTAAAATAAAAGAGGCATTGCCATGTCGGGTTCAAAAAGTGGGCAATTTTCAGCTATTTGGAGCTGAAAAAGTGAAAATTTGCCTTTTCAGAAGGTGCCATTGCCTGGACAGTTCAAAATTTAGTTTCATAAGGAAAAGGACAAAGGCCTATCTTTATTCTGTTCAAAGAAAATAAATTGTTCTCAAAATATGCTTTTTACTATGAATTTTGGACCTGGCAACACTGTAAATATTACAACTATGAAAATTGACTTTTTGGGCCTATGTTTGCAAGAGAAAAAAATCCACCTGAGCGCTGATCTAGAATATTGACTTTCTGGTTGTGAGTAAAAACAGACCAAACCAGCCTTGGGGAAATATATCTGGACCGGGGGGGGGGGCAATTTCTTTCTATACGGTTTTTATTGATGGGTCTTCTGAATGGTTTTGATGAAATAATATCAGTTTAGTTGATTGGCGGCTGATACAGTGTTGTCAGATGCTCAATATTGTTTTTACACGTCCATTCACTATAACCAGTACATTAAATGGTAGATAATAAATAGTAGTAAATAATAGAATGAAAATATAGGAATAGTTTTCACTATATCCTTGGATATTCACCAAAATGTCAAACAAAGTCAATAGCTATTGGCAGCTATTGGATTCCATTGACCTGTGACCTATTTGTTGGATAACGTGAAAACTAAGCATCATACATGAGGCAAATTGTTCGTCATTGTAATCCTTTAAGCTAGGGAAACAATTTCCACCACATATTACCTGAATATACAGGGTGACCCAATAAAAAAAAAACAGACTTGTCCACGGAGCATCATTTTTCTTAGGCATGGTTGAACACAATTGCAACATCAAAAGTAATTTATCTTTTACAACCCTGATCTTTTACCCATTCTTTATGATAAAATAAAATTCACAGATATCAAATTACAGAAAGTGGAAAGTTTTTATTGGGTCACCCTGTATTACCTGAATTGGGGGAGAAATAGAGAACCGTTTTGTGGTCTCCCTGTCAGTAACTGCTTGCCAGTGAAGCTAATATCTACACCAGATGACAACATCGAAGTCCTCACCACTGAGTTCAGCTCTGTCATAGTTACATCAGTCTATTTCCATCACTAGACTTCAAGCACCCTCAACTCAGCCTTGGGAATCCCGCCAAACCTCACTTTTTCATTGGCAATTTCAACAGCCATAGTACTCAATGGGGCTACAATGAGACTAACAAAGACGGACAAGCTGTCGAAGAATGGATAGCCAGTCAACATCTACGCCTCCTTCCCGACCCTAAGCTGCCTCCGTCGTTTCATCGCGCCCGTTGGAAGAGAGGTTACAACCATGATCTAGCTATTGTTAGCAAAACCATCTGTAACCTGTGTAGCAGATTGTTCTGGATCCTGTTCCACTAACTCAACATCGACCAAACGGTATCCAAGTCAACGCTGCAGTAAGACCAAACAAAGTACCTTTTAAGCAACGCTTTAACTATAGGAAAGCAGACTGGCAAGGATTCACTGATGACCCGGACACGGATGTGTGCTTTATATGTACGCAACCGTGACGCCAAACGTCAGGTTAAAGTTACCTGGTATGGAACATCCCTGGAGCACTGTGATAACCCTGTCTACCTAGAAGTTACCTTGGACCGCACTCTCTCTTATGAGACCCACGTCGAGAAGACGAAGAGTAAAGTATGTTCACGCAATAACATCTTGAACAAACTCACTGGCACCAGATGGGGTGCTCGCCCACATACCCTAAGATCGACGGCACCCTGTGCTACTCATGTGCAGAGTATGCTTGTCCAGGCTGTATGGGAAAGATCAACCTATGTCATGATCGATTCAGCGTTAAATGTCTCCTGCCGGCTTATCACAGGATGCCTCCGTCCAACACCAACGGAAAACTTATACATCCTAGCAGGAATTGCTCCACCAGACGTTCGTCCTAGAGTAGCGAGCATGCATGAACGTAGCTGCCAAGTATCTAATGTGAAGCACCCTTTGTCTGGACAGATACCTGCTGCCAACCGCCTTAAATCCAGAGAGAGTTTCTTAAGCAAAGTCCAACCCTTTGGAACAGTCTCTAAGGAGCTTAAGAGAGAGTCGCCTTGTGGAAAGAAGGACTGCCATCAACCAAGTAACATCTATTGGTATTGAACCTGGAATTCAGTGAAGAAGCTAGACGTTGTACCCATCTCTGTCTGGATCATATTTGAGAACCAATGTGTTTGGACATGACACGAAGAAGATCTGAATCAAAGCGATTCTTAACTTTTGACCCATGTACACACCAAAATGCCCCTTTTCATTTTTTTTTTATTGTTTTTGACCCCATAGCTCCGAAACTATCAGTCATAGATAATGTAAACTATAGCTTTTTAGAATCCTTGTAATCTGAGAAACAGTGGCATGTGCTTTTTCAACATGATTGGAGCAAACCGATGAATGGAATTTCGTTACTCTTGACAATGAAGGGTTGAATTTATTAAGTTACAAAGAGAT